>JAEAOA010001897.1:7937500-8232500 GCA_016746295.1 Potamilus streckersoni | reverse complement strand
TTATAAATGATATAAGGAGGTGTTACAGCTATACTGACTGACACTCGACTGAGAAGAAAAGAAATTAATATAAAGTCTTTATATACATATTAATACACATTGCAGTACCCCTCCCCTTTGAAATATTATAGTTCAGTATTGCAAAAAGCATGAAAATAATGTTAAGGAACCGATTACAGAATAAATATACATTAATTTAACTGTCAAAGTCACTCTAATTACTTTTGTTTTGTCACTTCTCAAACTTACCCGTTGATTTGGCTTTCGAGTAAAGATCTTAGCGCCATTTCAAACAGAGAATTTGCCGGTGGTTGAAAATTCTGTTATGCTTTGCATTTTGTTTTTCGAAATCTAAAGGAATTTCAGGAAAATGTCTTTGCGTTTCTCCTCAGTTTAACAACACCATGTTGCACTGTTTATGCAATAATCTCGATGCAGACTGTAGGCCTAATTGCTTTCACCCTGTTGTGACCATCTGAAATATACGAACTGTAGGTCTCCTGCTTGAAATAATAGCCGAACCA
The DNA here is from genome assembly GCA_016746295.1 of Potamilus streckersoni. Lineage (NCBI taxonomy): Eukaryota > Metazoa > Mollusca > Bivalvia > Unionida > Unionidae > Potamilus > Potamilus streckersoni. The sequence goes on along the minus strand of JAEAOA010001897.1, from coordinate 8,231,976 downwards.
GCTCAGGGGTATGCAGTGGCATATAGACAATTTTTTTTTTTTGGGGGGGCGGTTAGTATGTTGTTTAATGATTCGGCATTATTGTTTGTGCTTCGTTTCCGAGGACCCTCCTTCAAAGACAATGGAGCTGTCCGCCTTAACCAACCCGGGAAGTCGCCAAAAATTTTATCGATGACAGTTCTCTTTACATTAACATTCACGCCATCTTTTCTTTGGAGTTGGAACTAAATGTGTTTTTTAAATTAAAATTTTTAGTTTTTATTTTTCATCTACTCTGAACATTGTACCAGAGACATTTGGGAAGAATCTCTCCACAGCTCAGGTCAGGGCAGATTCTTCATCTGTTCATCTGTACAAAATGACATGCATATGTTGTCTTATTTCGACACATTTCATGTTCTCGAGTTTGGCTGCAATTTGCGATATCAAGGTTCTATATTGTCTTATAGCTTGCATCTTTGTGCAAAAGCAAGGGCCGAAAAAAAAGGATGTACGTTGGTGTCTTTCTTTATGAAATTCTGGTTTCTGTATACAATTGTTGTGAGATTATTTGTTCCTTCTCTTTTTTTTTTCTCTGCAAATATAAGTCTGTTATTTGGTTGTCGGTATATAAATATCATGGATGGCAGTTTTCTGTCGTGTATTATTCACTTTTCTCTGACACATACCAATTATCTAGAACATCTCGGCGGCAATATTTTGTATGCGTTTTGGTTTTGATATTTTCTTTAATATTCTTCTCGATACGTTTGTTCATTGCTTATCGGAAGTTCCGTGGTCCGTCTAGAGAGTCTTTTCGTTTTAATTCTTAACAAACATTCCAAGGTTTTGAGTAGGGCAGTCTATCTGACATTTTATCCATCATTTTGGGATTTGTTCTCACGTACGGCCGATTGACGTATGTTTGAAGAAAACACTTTACTGTTGTTTTGACGTATGTTTGAAGAAAACACTTTACTGTTGTGAATAAACTACTATCAAATGACCCATGTCTGTTCGTTACACTGGAAATTCTCAGATTTTTCAAGATTTTCATATTTACTTGAGTACATTTAATTAACATTAAATACTTTATTATATATATATATATATATATATATATATATATATATATATATATATATATATATATATATATATATATATATATAACTCGTCAACCCACATTTTATATAGAAAAAATGATTGAGTTAATACATTCATAAAGGTGATTTGCGGTAGGTTTGTGGTGATTAACGGTAAATACATGGACCTGACTTTGTTTTTTCCAGAAAACATTTTCATTATATGTATTTTATCAAATCATTGTGTAAAATGGAATGTAAATGAGCAGATTTTATAAAGTCAGTTAATAAATTGGCAGACTGAGAACTCTCTACCGGGATATTTCCACGAATGTGATATATCTGTATGAATACAAATTGCAATGCACTTGCATAGCTTTTAGGTAGAAGGGCTTTTGAAAAGGTGTAATAAAATAGTTCTCAAGGTAAACTGAAGTAAGGTGACACTTGACCTCATGTCACGTCAAAGAAACCATGTCAGGTGCATAAGACACAATTTATTTGTAATTAGCTTTACTTATCAACACAAGCTTTACTGGCTAGGAACCAGTAATGAATCTTTTACCGAATCTAATGGGTTTTTTTTTGTTGCGGATAATATATAATATATTTCATGCAAAATTTGTCTGCATACTTATACATTTATTTGCAGAGTTATATTTATAAATTGTAGTTAAATTCGTTTTCATTAATATTCTGTATTAATTTTGAAAATTGGCGTGGAAACGTAATTTCGGCCAAACAATATAATATGTTTCATTCTAGTGTCTAAAATATTATTTCACCACCACGGGTTACCGCTGATATGCATCGGGGGGAAATTTTGATGCAATGAATAATATTAAAAATCGACACTTTTTCTGGCCTCCTTCCCCAAAATGACTCTAAAATTTGTGACATGTAAAAGAACCCAGACCATTTAAAAATTTCCGAATGACAAAACATTTCGTTTTTAAAAGAGAAGATGCAAATGAAACTGTAAAGCGTTGGCAGTCTCTTAACCCTTCCACAAAATCTTAGGGACTTGTTAAATATGTCCCTGAGGTTACCCTTGCTCCATTTCATCTGTAAATTATGCATGTACTACACACACACACACACACACACACACACACACACACACACACACATACATACATATATATATATGTGTGTGTGTGTATGTATATCTGAATAATCTGTTTCGTAAAACACTTAGCAATGTTCTATTCCATGGTCGGACGGGAAGATAGAAGAAAAAGGGAGAGTTCGGACTCTCTCAAGATAAGGTGTCACTTATGATGGTGTAGATACGGTTACATCTTTTTGTGGGGAAAGCTTTGGCAACGAGAAGTAGCGAAGATCGCTGTAAAATACAAACAGACTATCTCTTTTTGGTTTGGACTTCACAGTTCTTTTATTGATACATAAACTACATTCTAAAGATACAACTTATAAAAACCTTTATATTGAAAAATACATAAAATGCATATTACAATACATATTAAATAATTTTCATATGAGCTACAACTTCATGTGCTTGTAAAGTTTTCTGCCTTTTTGAATACCATACAAGTGTTTAGATATTGCTTGTATTCAGAGAGCCTAAAATTCAATAGTTGCGATTGATGCCATAAAGAAATGTATTATCTTTCATTTAATGTAGAATAACGACCTGGAAAAGATCATTGAACATTATAGTTTTTAACTAAAGAACATATTTATTCGTAAGTAAAGTTTAGCATGAAGCTAGTAGTAAATTCATATAATACAAATGAACATCAACTCTTAAAATAATAGCATATACCGTTACATTATAATAGTAAGATAACTCAAAACGAAATTGTGATTACTGGTTACCACAGAAATCTTTACTTTTAAGGGTGAGTAACAAAACAGAAAATTCTTACCTGTAAAATACAGACTATCTCTCTTTGGTTTGGACAGTTAAATTTCACAGTTAAATTCACAAGGGTTTTTTGCCTTTTTATACTTTAAGTTATAGATATCACGCACGACCTTGTTTAAAGTCACGCCTGTCCTTGTGTAAAATTCAAGGATGCCCTTGTCCCAGTCCAAAACCAGAGAGCTCTATAAGGGTTTGTCTCTTAAGCGAATGATCCTTTTAAGTCGTATGAAGCTTACATTTGTTGATAGTGAGGCCATTTATATACCATGAACTTTTAAATCAGACAGTTATAAATTTGCTGAATCAATTTGTGACAGTTATAAAGAACACGAGCTATACAGGTAATTTGTTATTGTTCCATTCGCGCTATGAACTTTTAGACTGGAGCCATCTGTTGATCCTATAGCTTTACAGGTAATTCATTTATTGTTCCATTCGCGCTATGAACTTTTAAACTGGAGCCATCTGTTAATCCTATCTACCAAACCTATAACTGCGGACAATATACAAGAATGCGACGGACAGGTTAATTCAGTACATACGAGAAGACTTTTTTTTCTTAATAATAGTTTTACATAGTCTAACACAACTTAGATGTTATTATTTCTTTTCAAAATTGATATCTTAATAAGCAGCAGGGAGGGTGAACCCTACAAATTTTTGCGACAAAATCGATTAAAGCCTCAGAATGCCAAATGGAGCCTTCCTACGAAATCTCATATTTTAACCAAAAAAAAATTAAAAGCCCCATTTTACAAATGGAGCCTTAGCGATTTTGTCGCAAATACATTGTCATAACCACCCTCAAATTGCTGCCATCTACGTCAGAGAGGGTGAACCCTACAAATTTTTGCGACAAAATTGATTAAAGCCTCAGAATGCCAAATGGAACCTTCCTACGAAATCTCATATTTTAACCAAAAAAAAATTAAAGGCCCCATTTTACAAATGGAGCCTTAGCGATTTTGTCGCAAATACATTGTCATAACCACCCTCAAATTGCTGCCATCTACGTCGCAAATATGTTGTCATTTCACCCTCCCTGCTGCTGATTAATACAAATTATTTGTTAGCTTTTCACAAACAGACTAATCGATAATACTTCACCACGTAGATCAATCAAATTATTTGACTGATCGGTGAGTGTAAAATTAATTCTAGTTAGTAAATCATTTTGACATTGCATATAGACTGGATTAGTCGGATTTTCAACAATTAAAAATCCGGGGGGTGCTGTTGGTGAAAATGAATAAAGAATATAACCTTGTCGGGCTTGATTTGATTGTTCCATATTAATTTTATAACTTCCTTCGATTACATCACACGTTAAATTAAGTGCGATCACCGATGAAATATTCACATTGTTCGGTGCGATATGTCTACCGTCCCCGTCGGGAGAATTATTATAAGTGAGGACAATAGGCTTCGGCTGGCTATCTTTCCATGATTGATAAATTTTATTAAATCCTTCGTCGATGGCAGTTCTGAGTTTTTTCTTTAACTCGGGAACATTATATCCTGGTAATTTATAATTTTGATTTTCATTTATATTTTTTTTATAATCTTGAGCTGAGCTAGTTTTTGAAATCGGGCTATTTTCATCAGTGAAGAGATTAGTAATCCTCGAATTAAATATTTCCATGTCATCGATGATTTTATTACCCGCGGCGACTATACTAGTAAACTCAGCTTGTGTAAGAAAGCCAGATCTTAACGACGGTAATAGCAACAAAAAATCATTATTTATTCTATCAAGGATGTGATCTTTAATGTCTACAAATGTTGGACTTGTTTCATGTATTTCCAGAATTTCACCTTCCTGTGGGATATAATCATTAAAAAATGGAATTCTCCACACATCTTCACCATATTGATTCTTATATCGATATCTTTTTGTGAAGTTTATATCCTCGAATTTTTTATAAGTTTTTGATGGATTTTCAGGTCCTATTTCATCAGTGACATAATCAGATTTTACAGGCTCGGGTGTGGAATTACCAGCACTTCTAGGTGGATCTTCGGGCCATCCTAATACTGTTCTTATTGAACTGTTATAAATATCTACAACGTACCCAGGAGAGCCTATTTCAATTGTAGATGATAGTGTTGGTTCATGAACTGTTATCGCAATTTTTGATTCTTTTTTAGTAATGGATTTTATTCTACGTTGTAATTTATTATTAATTTGCTCAATTTGATAGGATCCAGTTGGTATTGAAACAACGTTCCAATCTGGAGTGTCATCTTTTTTATTCCTATATGCAAATACCAGAGAATTATTAGGTCTCTGACCGCCAAATGGAACCGATCTGATATTAGGCCAACTATGATACACTCGTAATTTTGCCAACGCGATTTCCTTTACTGAAACAGGTGAAGGAAAATTCACACTGAATTTAGGGTTTGTTGACGATATTGATATCATACTTGTTTTCCGCGGAGTGGTATTTTCTGCTATCCGCTGAAGTAGTTGAATCTCTTGCGACATTATTATTATTATTTACAATGTCTAATTTTGCAATAGATGAAAAAACGCTAGCGTTTTTAATCGTAGTATCATAAATACGTATCATCGCGGAGAATTCGTCTTCGGTAATTATCGTATCATCAATCGATGATGACATCAACGAGGATAATTGTGAGTAACCGTTAGATACTGCTTGATGTTTTACTATATAGTCGTTAAGTTTTTCTTGAGAACACGATGATATTTTTTTAGTAATAGCATTTGCAATTCCGGCAAATGTTGTCACCGCGGAAATAGCAATTGGGACAGCAATCGGAGCTACCATTGTTACTGAAGATAGTATAATACCAGCACCGGCCATTATACCAGATACCGAGTATACTGTAACATCAATTACGGTAATTCTCCTGCGATACTTTTTAATTTTTATTTCATATTCATCAATGAGTGTTTTGAGTTTTGTTAAGAACTCTTTGACGGTATCATAGCGATATTGCGATGACGGAATCATATTATTTTAAAATCTCAAGTGGTTTCTAATTGTTAAAAATTCTAATTTAGATCAGCTACAAACTCCATGTACCATACAAATGATGTCTTATTTAAATTAGGATCAGTGCTTGTTATTGTAAACCGTTTGTATTCATCCAGGTCAATAGTCGTTGAAATCACGTTGTTGTATCCATATGAAGTCGATGATGATATATTAAACTGATTCAGTGACACTATTGTTAATCGATAAATACCCTTCTTTGACACAGTGAGAGTTATTGTATTCTTTTTAGGTTCCCAATCTAATGATCCAGAGAGAACTGTGTATATCATATTTATGATATTCCTCTCATGAGGAATCTTTATTCTTTCAAGTAGCGGAAGATTGTCTGTTTTAAATTTTGTAATATCCTCGATAGATTTTTTAATACTATTAATGTTATCTCTAATAATACTAAATCCAGTATCATTAATATTTTTAATATTGGATTTAATTTCATCAAAATTGGATTTAATTTCAGCGAGAGATGGAGAGGTTACCGCTGGTGTTCCAAAAAATTTATTGATAATATTTCTACGAAGGGAAGTATATGTTGTTATATGTTTTTCAAGTTCTTCATTTAAATTTTTTAATGCATCTGTGATTGTAGAAACAAGTACACCTGGTTTGAGTTTTCCATCATTTGAATATAACACTATTGTATCTTCAACGACGTCACGTCTTCGTATTAAGACATCATCCAATGAAACATTACTAGATTTCAATTTGCCCTGGCGATCTTGAAATACAACTATTTCCCCAGGATCTACACTTGATAAATTTAATGTCTCGGCGATTTCATCTTCGATTATTTTTTTTACACTTTCCACAGCGAATTTACTATCGGTTTCTGTTTTTTTTTTATTCTGATAAAGGTCGTCCCCAAATATCAATCATTATACGAAAACGCTACGTTTTTCTAAATCATAACGCTATCGTTTTTGCCATTGCCTGCTAGTATATTCATTAACAACAACTTGTGGTGGTTTCCTTGGAAATTTAGATATCTCTGCAAGGACATTTAATACTTCACGACCGCATATCGGTGGATCATTTAACTGTTGTGTTGGTAGCGTGGAATAAAAAATTGGAGATGACTTTGTTATTGTGGATACATATCGCATGAATTCTTTTGGTGGAGCTAATCCATATGAATCAAAATAGACAATTCCACGTGGATCAATTGCATATGCGACCCAATGAGTTCCATTTCCGCTGCTGTTATCGAGATTGATAATACCCGTTTCATTTTTCATTGGTTTTGACGGTAATTGATCTCTCATGAAAACTCCTCTAAAGTTTTTTATTGATAATGATTTTACAGCATCAATTAAATCAAAATTGGACATTGGTGAAAATCCTAGGGATTTTTCCACTAGTAAGCCGTTCCTGGTATTCTTAGGCCTGTGCCCTTGTACCAATTGTATGGGGTTCCTGGTAGTCTTAGACCCTTTCCTTTTTTTATAGCCTTTCCCAGTAGCTTTTTTCAGGGCCATTCCTGCAGCAGTACCAACGACTCCTAACGCTGCCGCCTTCGCAACCGCTGGGGCAGCCGCTGCAATCAATGCTGGAATAGCAGCTAACAGCGGGAATATTCCACCTGATTTTATCATACTGGCGATTGCTGCTTTCGAAAAATCAATTTGAACTCCTCGTTTGTTCTTTAGCGCATCATTGAAATGTTTTATTTGACGATCTGTCAATGATAATTTATGTGCACCACCGGACATTTGAGTGGGTTTCAGCGTTATTGTAGTTCCACATTCTTTAGCAGACTTTGATTTCAATTTCTTGACCTGACCATCAGTCCACTGGACATTAACAATACTATATGTCATTCTATTCTAAAATGTAATTTACACTTTCAATTGATCTTATTGTGAAAATCCTAACTACATGTTTGGAAAATCAAAGATTTTCTACTGGTGCATCAATAAGTCTCATTCGTCCGCCAACTCCTTCTAACAACATTGATTTATCACTGAGAATGACAGCAACTGCTCTATAATCGGCTATACCAGCAGGGCGTTGTACCCGAGCTTGGAAGTATATATCAACAACAGATTGTCTCATCATGTCAAGATGTTCCAATGAAAAGTAATAAATCGGATAGTGTTTTTCAAAATCAATTTGCGATATTTGCAAACCAGTATCAACATTTTGATCACGACCCATATACGACAATATTCTATGATATACACGAGCTATGTTGTTGTTTTCATAATTAAGCTGTACAATCTCTGCTGGCTCTTGTTGTCCGTTTATTCTCAACGAAACTTCACTTACTCCTAATTGATCAAATATCATATGACTAGATACTTGATGACCCGCTCGATTTGCATCCTGTAACGCTATAAAGATATGACGTGGAGCTGAAACACCTTGTTTTGATGCTAAGTGCCATGTAAATGTGCCATTTACATTATCCTGCTTCGTATCAGTCGTTGTTGTTAGCCAACTTAGCAATGATTTTCCACCTGTGTCCATAAACGATAGTAATTCTTGCTCTATTGTAACTGCTGGTGTCAAGACGGGTATCCATAGAACCAATTTATTTAAAATGACTTTACCATCATCAACATCATCATCACGCCAGATTGCATCATTGTCATTCTCCTTTCGCACTAACACGACTGTATGCTTTGCTCCATAGATGACTTTTCTGACATTTCTACAGAATCCGAATATATGATGTAACGGAATTGCACATGAAAACCGTCGATGTTGTCCTTTTAATGCTCCTTTTCGTGTTGCAAATCCTAGATTGAAATTATCATTGACCCTTTTTAAAATGTCGAAATCAGCGCCTGGCGGGCCTTCACGCTCTGGATTAGCTGCGAGTTGTTGATCAGCCAATGCAGTAGCTACCGCAGTTCCTACTTTAACAAATTGATAATGGTTCGGATGATCAGAAGTATCCTTAGCAAACATCATAGACGGACCGGCCGACCTTGTATAATCATCAGAATATCTCGCAAGTCCGATTATTGTTGTTGCAATATCAACATTTTGTTCTATTGATTCAATTTCTTTTCCATCAATGATATATCTTGCACTGTTAAATAGCGCCATAATGCCATTATTTACGAAACCAACTCGGATATTTGGGTTATCCCCATATGGTGTATCAGCTGCAACATTTGTTACAAGCTCTCCTTCTACTTCAATAAACGCCTCACACGGCAAAAAGTATCTACTTGTATCTTGAACTTGAAGTTCAACTCTCCCCCGTTGATTAGGCTCTCTTGCAGGATAGTCATAATACTGATAGTTAATTTTAGAATTATCTTTATTCACCGGCGCTGCCATATCAAACGCTGGATCAGCAATTTTTTTAAATGCCATTTATACTAAAACGTATCGTTTTTCTAAATCATTTTCTTTTCGATTTCCTCCAAGACCGCTTCCCGCTATCATACTTGCAATATTACTACTATCTGGTGAAGTCATTGCTAATGATGCTAGTTTTTGTTCCACTGCGTTATTTATCACTTTACTGACATTTGCAGGCATCATTGTTGTTGAAGGTAGCGGTGGTGGTGGTTTTCGTCCGAATCTAGATTTCACCAATGACGTTATTCTATTCTTTGCGGTAGAAAAGGCCGTTCCTGCAAGATCTCCAACAGCGTTAATTCCCTTATTACGAATAACATCAATGGCTTTCATCGCTAATTGTTTAGCAATTGGTGCTACTTTTGGGGCTGTTCTTGTGAATAAACCCGCTATGGTATTTCCAAGGCCGTCTCCATAGTATGCCTTATAAACGGGCAATCTTGAGTTTACCACATACACGTTTGTTGGTTTATTGTGATTATAGTGTACTATCATCTTATTTGAAATGACTTTGTAATTTCTAAATGCAATTTCAATCGCTATAATGACCACTAAATTCCCCTGGAATTCCGTCCATTAACTCATCCAAGTGTTCTCGATACGTATGAATATCAATTATCCCACCTTGGAATAATCGTCTGCAAATATCAAATGCTTCATTAGTTATTTCGACTGAGTTATTCCCAGCTCGCTTACCTCCCATAAGAACCTCAAGTCGTGATATATCATTAATGATATTACTAGGACACATATGAGAATCATGATGAGAACTTCCATAACCCTCTCCTGAAGAACTTTCTGATTCGGAAACGTTTTGAATTTCTGGAGCTGGTTCGGAAACGTTTTGAATTTCTGGAGATTGTCGACCTTGACCTCGACCTCGACCTCGACCTCGACCTCGACTTCGACTTTGTTGTTGTTCTTTTTGTTGTTCTTTTAGTTGTTGTTGTTCTAAACCATACGCATTAGCTCCAATTTTAAAAGTTCTGTAATTCAATGTATCCTTTTTTAAATTGCCGGGGGTTTCTTGATTAATTTTAAATAACCAATCCACCCATTGATCTTTGTTTATTGTGTTTTTTTTATACTCGTCTTTTAAAAAATCCTCCCTGTTATAATAACTTTTTACAGCAAAGTCTCCAAATGACGCATAGTCTTTAGGTTTCAGCAATTGAATTCGTCTGATTTCTTCTATAGCTTCATCAGTGAATTTCTCGTTAAAAGGAACGCTTTTTTTAGTGGAAACTTTTTCAATAGAATCACTAGCATCTTCAACGGGGTTATCATCAGTATCAATATTACCCATTTGTTGTATTTCTCGCTGAGTTTGTAACTCACCTGAAAGCTGTTTTATTCCCTCGTGAGTTTTTTCAGTTTCTGTAGCAATCTTTCCTAATACATCAATAATAGGTACTGCTCCCTCTTTAGGGATGTCGCCGTATATAGCACGTTCTGTTGCAAGTTTCATATCTTTAGTGGCTTTAGTTACAGGGGCAAAAAGTTGTTCGCTTCCAATAGAAAAGTCAGTCTGCGCTTGCTGTCTAAGTTGTAGTTTATCTCGCACGTCATCTCGAATTGGTATAAACTTTTTCAGTAATGCTAACCTCTCACGGGCTAGTCTGGTAGTTAATGCTTCTGATGTCATTATTGGAAATGCTAACGTTTTTTCAATTGTGGGTTTCAATGCTTGCATCAATCAAACGTCTTATAGATTTCACTTTCAAAGCAATCTCTGACCGAACTTGGTACTGTTCCCCGAGTTTCTTTCTAATGGCTTCAACTATACTAAATAGCCGAATGAATAAATTAATATCATTGTTATACAAAGAATCATTAACCGCTTTTTGGATTCTTTTTATCAGTGAATACATTTTAGGTAGAACATATCTTCCACGTTTCAATTGTATATCAATTTGTTCAAATTCATTCAAAAGTCTGTCTTCATTCAAAAATTCAGAAAGTACGATTCCTTGATTTCTTAAATTTGATATTTCTGTGATGATAGATGTAATATCTTGAAATTCCATTTATTGAATATTATTACTAATGTATTTGTATCTTTAAAATATTTTTATATACAAAAAAAAAACAAAAACATATACAATGCCTGTCTCAGGCATACATTAAGGACTTATACAATACCCTAACTCCCCAATCGAGTTTAAGGGCGGGTTATATGGGTATTAGACGTGAAATCCAAGTGATTTCTTTACAAACATTGAACATATAACATAAAGCCTCATTTGGAACCACTTTCACGCCAAACGACGTCAAAGAGGCCCAGAGGGGGGACAGCACATTCTTGGAACTCATTTAGTGCCTTCGCATTATATAAGTCCAAGGGCCACAAACATAGATCTCCCAATTGGAAGCTCTAACGTAACAAATGCTATATTAGGTCTTCCAGAAGATATGTTGTGGGGGGGGGGACAGTACATTACATATATACAATGCGATTATATAGGATGGTATATATACAATGCGATTAGGATGATTATATATACAATGCAATTATATAGGATGATATATATACAATGAAATGATAGGATGGTTATATATACAATTAAATGATAGGATGGTATGATAGGGACAGTACAGGACGATACAAACATGAAACGACGGGGCGGACCTACACCCAATCTACCAATCAAAAGCAACCCAAGAAATTAACCCTGGTTGCAGTTGAAAAAATTCAACCACACCATGTCAATGGCGTGGGAGGTTTGATTGGTAAATTGGGCTTCGTTTTAAAGCCCCAAACTTATTACGGCTCATATTATATATAAGGTGAACTAATACTGCAGTGTCAATGTGTAGGTGTGTATTTATTTTCCTAGCATTTCATAATGAATATTGTGTAGTAATTTCAATGGAAGCTAAGTATTTAAATAAAACATTAAAACAAGAAATACAACTGTTAAATAATAGCAATTTTTTTATTAATTTCTATAATATTACGATTAAATATTCGTAGTAATAATGGATATACATGACGAGATAACTCCGTAATGGGGATCCCTGTCAATTCAGGACCTGCTATTTCTTGAATCGAGAATGATATTTTTCTGAATTTTATTACACGTAGCCACACTAAAAAAACTAAACTACATGTAGCGCATTTTACTACCTCGACCTCACATACAATCTATTTTAATTTGTAATTATAAAGTAATTTCATTTTCATACAAAATCTAAACAGCGCTGTTAACGCCGTCTTTGTAATTGGGATTTTTAAAAAATCTATTAATAGAACCATGGCCTCGGCCATACATAACTCTGTCAAATTGTCTACCTACAGGTTTTTCCAACAAAACCCTAACTGCTGTTCTCAATACAGTCTTTAGAAACAAGAAACAATAACACAAAATCAAAATCCGTACATACCGAGTTAGCCATTAAATACGTACATGAGATCACACACATCATTAATTCAATCCAATTTCACATGTGTTCGCACGAATTACATATCCGGGAATCAATATCGAAAGTAGGATAGTCACGTGACGATCAGTAGTAATGAGGGGAAATACGGAACAAAATTAAAAAAATAAAAGAATATATTCTATTAATAGTAATTATTGAGAGTTATCTTGTAAATAGGAAAATTTTATTCTATGTCCATTTTTCTTTGAGATAGCTGTTTGATAAATCCCTTCAGCAACTTTTCGTACTGAAGGAATACATATTCCAAAATATTTTCCCGCAGCATTCATTGTATGAAAAACTCTTTCTTCATTCGTCGTTGTATCAAATGACTGTACTGGTCTCTTTCCAACTGACTTACAAGTCCCTGTCTTTCCTTTTTTTATATTCTCTCTTTGAGAAATGCATTGTAAATTGGAAATCGCGTTATTTAAGGGATTGGAGTCAATGTGATCAATAACACAGCCATCTTTAATCGGTCCCATATAACACTCCACTCAAAGACTACCCTATGACAGAGATATCCCTTTCCTCCAGCAGTAAATTTCAAGTATCCCTGATTATTAACATATCCCACGGGTTTCTTTAGTCTACAGTGTCTAACAACACCATTACGAGATATTTCATAATTAACGAGTATTGGATGTGGTCTGAATTCTTGCTCCATTTATATATAATAATACTATTTGTCTAATTCATTATTTGCTTTAATTATAAATCTATTAATGTAGTCTTGAGGGGTTTTTATGATTTTGTCTTTGACAGAGTCATGGTTAGGGTCAATGATAGCGTTTTTTATTCGTTTATCATAATAACGTTTTAATTCTCTAAACCGCTTACCCCCACAATTGATACATAATTGTGATTTTCCTCTCACACCCACCCCACAATTTATGCATGGGGACGGGCCTGTCGAATTATTTCTGACACTCTGTAAGTGATATCCACAGAATTCACCTCTACACGATTTATTGCATGCATGGGGTTACTGATCCGATCATAAGCCATTTGCAGTGATTCATTATATATAAACAAACTTTTCTATTTAAATACTTGTCTTATTTATATGAATGAAGAATTCAAGAGATTATCGGCAATCAAGCCTTGGAAAAATATTAAATTCAATCTTGATAGAACTCTCGAAGACGTACCAAAAGAGAGAATAAATAATAGAAGTCTGATTAGAAAAATACGAGATTGTGTTCAAGAGTTTAAACAGGACGGCGCATCACACACCTGGTCAACATTTAAAATCGATGGTGTTGTTGATGCTAGAATGAATGATGAAACAGCAGCTATGATACTATCACAACTTGGCAATAAACGGTATTTTCTCAGAGTGAAATTCATTATCAATTTAGAATCGGGCGAATGGGTTATAAGAGACAAGTTTGAACCAATTCTCAAAGATAGGACAACAGTCATTGTTAGCCGTGATTCCAGACCAGGGCTGTTAACTGGAATTGATAAACCATACTATGAAAATGCGTATCTAGAAACAGCAATCGTTTATGGGATGTATCCGTTAAATAACCCTGACATTGGAAAACTAGCACCAATGGAACAGTCAACGTCAGTGGAAAAGCCACTCAACTGTGTGGCACAAAGAGTCTTAGAACACTTTACAAATGCACTCCGTGGGAATAAATTAACCGATCTAAGACATAAAAAAATAGATCAATGGGAGCTAACAGTGAAAGAGAACGGAGCAACTATTTCCGATATAGCTAGATTGGAAAAGTCGTTGAGATTTCCGATAACCGTTTTAACGATAACTGGCGAAGTATTATACGAATCGAAATACAATAAAAACGGAGCTCCAATCAAAATTATTGATCATAACAAGCACGCATAGACATCCGCGGTTACAATATTCCCGCGAGACAGAACAGTGAAGTATATCCCAGAAGAATTCACCAAGGATGGCATTCTCACTGAAGAAAGATTATTCGATGCTATTGCTAGTTTGTGTAAAAACGACCCTGTATCAGTATGGCTACTTCATAGTTTTGAAGATGAAGAATGTCAATTCAATCAATTTGTGAAACCTAACGGTGAATTATATCGTACTGAAAGTCTACATAATAGGATGAAAAATCTAGCAATAAGTCTCAGTGAAAACGCTAGCGTTTTTAATGAAAAATCCGAAGATTACGAACAGTTACTTACAAATTGTTTTACAATTCCATCGGTTGCAGCTCATTTTGCAAGAAAGAAAAATAATTGGAAACCAACACGAAAAGAGTTTTTACAGGATGTTCAATCCAGCTGTCTGGAATATTATCATGGCGGTCTATGGAACGTTAAATACAATCGTGAAAGTATGATATCAGTTGATATCGTTGCCTGTTATCCAGGAAGTTTTCTAGGATATGGATTCGCTGGTGAGTATTTTAAACGGTTTGGACATCCCACACATGAAATGACTCGCGTTGCTATTAATGGACCACTGCCTGATTTTGATTTGACCGGTTTTGCTTGCGTAGTATCATTTGAATTCGCTGAAGGACTTCATCCGTGTTGTTATGTTTGGATTGGTAGACACATGGCTGAAAGGATGTGGTTACCAATAGTGTTATTGCGATATATGATTGATTGTAAAATGTTAGTTTCGTTGATTGTCAGCGAAGCGATTATCTCATATCAAAAACAAACCAATGTCTGGTTACCAGAACCAGAATGTCTTGATAGTATAATCGATAAGTCTAGAAAACATATTGATGCTGACGAGGAGTACATCATTGAATGGTCAAAAAAGATATTTAATCAACGGAATAGTGAAGCAAAGGATCTCGGCCGAAGAATAATCGGTAAATTTACACAAGGTGGAAAAAAATTTAACTTTAAAAGACAATCCTCACGATTGATTATAGATGATGCCGAATACGACTTCGTTATTAAAGATGCAGTAGATAAAAATAGATACGCAAATTGTAAAACAGCCTTTTTGTCCAATAAAACAAAGTTAGGTAGAATTGTTACTTACAGTGATGGAGAAAGCTCTGCATATCTACATTTGAGAGCTTCTATGCTGGGTTATGCATCTATCAATTTATTTGCAATGATAAATAGATTTCCTAGTATAGCAGTCAGAGTTGCAATTGATTCAATGTATGTCGATAAAAAATATATCAAAGAGATAACTAAATTTACTAATAGTGAAGAGACTTGGGGAACATGGCGAATTAAACATGAAATACAACGCGATTATTCTGAATCAGCAGACCTTGAGATTAAAAGCAGTTACCTGAAGAACGATAATTCTATCAGTGAAAAATCCATGTCTAAAGCACCACCGATATCAGATCCAATTTGTAGATATAAAACAGTTTATTTAAACGGTTGTGGTGGATCTGGAAAGACAACACGTGCGATAGAATTATATCGAGAGAGAACGTCCATGATTGTACTCACACCAACTCATAGACTAGCGAGAGAGATCAAACAACGAAATGTTGAAGCTTGCACGTATCATAGTTTTTTCGATACAAGGGCGATGCTTGGACTCCTGAGCGAATGGGTGAGAAATTTATTCCAGCGGTTATTATTTGGGATGAAGCATGTACTGTTTCAGAAGATGTATTAAAAATGTTTCTTGATTGGTTATTGCAAAATAATACAAAAGTTATATTGTGCGGCGATCATGGTCAACCACCACCATTTGTTGGTAGAAGTCCACATAATTGGTTAAAAGGATTTGTTGATTATTACGAAGAAATTGATACTGATTATAGAGCACTCGATGAGCAGTTACGTGAGTTTAAAAAACTAATTAGATTACAACCCGATAGAATTCAATGTGAAGTAGCGCGTGAAATAATTTCTGAAACACCTATGAATGATTTTTGGGAAACATGGAGACCAAATGATTTTGTAGTAGCAAGTAGAAAGATAGTCAGAGACGCACTTCAGAAAAAGTTGTTAGAGCTACACAAGAAAAAATTCCCAACGTTTCCAGTACCGTTGTGTTATAGACCATTGGATACACGAAAGCAGAATATTGAAGTTGAAATTCCAGGCCAGACGGAGAAACAGATTCTAGTGTTAAATGATATTGTGCTAGTTGATATCAATACTGTAGAAGATGCATTATGCGCTGATAAATCACCATGGACGCTTGGTTATGTAACAACAATACACTCGTCACAAGGATTGACCATCACGGATACAATTGTCTGGATAGTTGATAATCGCATTGAATGGTCAAATTATGTCTATCTCGCAGTGTCCAGAGTACGACGAATAAATCAACTACGAAGGATTGTTTTCGATGATGATTTTAATGCAAACGATGATAACACTGATATTAGCATCATTAATAAAAAACTCTCTGGTTACAAACAGCAGGACAAAAAAAAACAACGAGAATTTGATATTGATGCTGAAGTAAAAATCGCATTAAAAGAACAACAGAATAATCACTGCGCCAGTTGCAATTGTATAATGCACTGGCAGTATTCGGATAAAGACCCTCGACAATTCACCGTAGACAGAAAAAATAACAGTCTTGGTCATGTCAGAAACAATGTGATGTTGACCTGTCTTGAGTGTAATAGACGTAACGGAGCTAGTTAAGACCATGTGGCGGTAATTGAGTATCGTCCGGAATAACTTGTAGTTGTTCGCGTGTAAAACCACGCTGAGGTGCAGTTGAATCCAATCTGTAGATTGGAGGTCTACCAGTTGATCGCGTTATGGTTGAAATTTTATGCGTAGTAACACTCCATATAGGATCAGTAGCTCTTCTTTTACCGCCTTCAAGCTCTCCTGGTTCGTATAAATATCTCACAGTAACATCACCGAGAAGTGGCTGAGTGCTAACCCGCTGTGGTTGTTCGGGAATATATTCTTTTTTTATTGCAATATTGGGTTTCATATTAATAGTTCGAGTAATCTCGTTATTTAACGCTGCAACTACACTCGGTAACCTTTGGACCCATTCACGAGATCGTTTTTCTTGGATGAATTCTTTTGCATATTGATATCCAAATAACCGTTCTGCAAGAGTTCGATTAAATCGTTCTACAATTGCCTGATCACGATGTAACGCAGTATGTCCCCGTCGTATTGTAACACTATGAGTTTTCATTGTTGATAGAACAGCACCTTGAAACTCTTTGCCAGGATCAACTTGTAATAGATTTGGCCATCTTAGAGGACCTCGTCGATAAATCCTTTCAAATGCAGAAGCGACTTCAGAAGCTGACTTTGTTTTCAATGGTTCTGCTTGTTTAAATCGACTCGCAATATCAACTACAGTTAGCGCGTATTTGTAACCATGGTCATGTGGTAAAAACAATAAATCAGCCTGATGAACTTCATTGGGTACGGTAACATCAAAATGAGAATAATTAATTTGTTTAGGCGGTGGTAGATAAATTTGCCATATAGCCTGTTTGGATAACCAATCTTTTGCAGTGGATTTTTTCACTTTTGCAGCGTTAGCGAGTTTACTAATTGCTGCTTTACCCCTCCAGTATCCTTTCGGAGAATAATAAATAGATTCCATACTATAAAAAACACTAGTGTTTTTAATTACCAGCACCTAACACTAATTTGCCTTTCATAGCTGATTTGACCAACCATGAAGCCAATTTTTCTTTGAAGGATTTATCGGGAATAGCATTTAACGCATGAATTAATTTTATATCCGCGATATGTCTTTGTTGCAAATTATTGCTTTTATATGCAACATCATGAGCATGACATGCCTTATCAATAGCATTTATCGGATACTCACCAGGCCGGGGCTGATTTTGATCATCAAGTCTGATATCTAATCTCGTTCCGGGACCACAGTAGCTATATCCTGGAAGGTGTTTTTCTCCGGGGTATTTTGCCCATGGGGTTCCGGGGAGTTTTCCAAGTTTTGCGGCAATATCACCTCCGAGTTGCTTTTTTTTAAAAATCGAAATTTTTTTGTACCACATGTTACACACTTACCAGTAAGCGCTAGTTTTTTGTTTTTAGTTGTAATGGTTGACTGATCGGTTGTATCAGTACGCTGTTTACACTTAACACAATATAGATCCATAATTTATATATAGAGTTATGAATATAATTGATTTTTCAGCGACTAAAAGAAGAGAACCAGTAAAACACCACGCAGCGCTTCCGAATTCTATCCGTGCCATTATAATCGGACCATCTGGATCAGGCAAAACACAATTGCTGCTTAATTTGATAATGCGATTTATGAAGTGGGATAAATTATATTTAGTTGCCCCATCCGTAGATGATCAACGGTGCTATGAAGTGCTAAAAGATTATAATGAAAATGCATTAGAAATTAAAGGTGAAAGTGTAATTGACTTTATAACAGATATTGATGATGCACCATGCGTAGATGACCTCGATGGAGACATAAACAATCTTGTAGTGTACGATGATGTAATGTTAGATAATCAAAAGAACCCTGCTAGAGTATTTTCCCGAGGTAGGCATAAAAACACTGACGTGATATATGTCACTCAACGATATACTCAAATTCCAAAAGTGATTCGCGATAACTGCAATATTCTTGCTGTATTCAACGGCGTTGATACACATACGCTACGAAATATTTGGCAGACATGGTGTTCCGATATGGACTTCAATGGATTTAAAAATTACTTCGGTCATGCTCAGTCAGTCCCATATGGATTTATAACAATAAATTTACACGACCCTCGGTCACGATATCGTATTGGACTTGATCAAATATTTGGTTAAATAATTTGTATTAATCAGCAGCAGGGAGGGTGAAATGACAACATATTTGCGACGTAGATGGCAGCAATTTGAGGGTGGTTATGACAATGTATTTGCGACAAAATCGCTAAGGTTCCATTTGTAAAATGGGGTCTTTAATTTTTTTGGTTAAAATATGAGATTTCGTAGGAAGGTTCCATTTGGCATTCTGAGGCTTTAATCGATTTTGTCGCAAAAATTTGTAGGGTTCACCCTCTCTGACGTAGATGGCAGCAATTTGAGGGTGGTTATGACAATGTATTTGCGACAAAATCGCTAAGGCTCCATTTGTAAAATGGGGCCTTTAATTTTTTTTGGTTAAAATATGAGATTTCGTAGGAAGGCTCCATTTGGCATTCTGAGGCTTTAATCGATTTTGTCGCAAAAATTTGTAGGGTTCACCCTCCCTGCTGCTTAATAATACCTTCTGGGTTATTCCTCGAGTCCTCAAAGCTCGAAAAAACATTACTAAACTTATACAAAGAAGATAAAAAATATTAAGGATACAAAAATACAATGCACTGATAAAGGTTGAGAAATAGGAAAAGACAATGAAAACAAAATTCTTTGTGGTAAATTCATGAGAAGTTAAAAATATATACAGTAATAAAACACTATAATATTCAGTGTGATACAAGTATAGTGAAAGAACAATGCAACCTTTTTGTTATTATTCAAAGAAATACAATGAAAAATACATTTCATAACATTCAATTAAATTCAAAATTACAGTACAAAGGTATAATTGAAAATTACAATAAAAAAATTGTCAGGTACGACATCAGAAAAAAGAGAAAATATTATTATTTATGTTTTTTAAATTCTACATGATCTACTTTACAACTAGGTACGTTAGACGATTTAATAGTAGCATGCAGTTCTTGTTTTTTTAATATTTTTTAATACGTTAGTTTACTCTTTGTGTTATTATTTTATTATTATTTCTATTTCATTTTAAATAACGTCAGCAGAACATAATTAAAATTGCTGTGTAAGTACTAGGTTAATCGGTGAAGTTCAGAGACTTCTCTTAATTTATCTGAACAATTATATGTCCGTCATATGTCATAGACCTAGGATCAAGCGCTCAATAGAATGGCGTGTTCATAATTTTGAATGATACTTCTTGTGAATTATGACTTCCCAATATATTATTTCATACCTGAGATAACAAATATTTTAATTTGAGAAGATATCTAGAATGTGTGGTATGATGCGATATTATCTCTAGTAAACTAAATAATTGTATAATGCGCGTTCGTGATGATTTCATTGAAACTAGTATTGATTGATACATCTTGAATGTCATATG
Source organism: Potamilus streckersoni (assembly GCA_016746295.1). Classification (NCBI taxonomy): domain Eukaryota; kingdom Metazoa; phylum Mollusca; class Bivalvia; order Unionida; family Unionidae; genus Potamilus; species Potamilus streckersoni. The sequence goes on along the minus strand of JAEAOA010001897.1, from coordinate 8,211,228 downwards.
GACAACTGGGGTATGTAGCGCAGTATATAGGTCACGATCTTTAAGTATTACTATAAATAACATCAACAGTAATGCGGATCCTTCGGCGTATTGAATAACATATATAATTGATAGATGCGATCGTTCGATTTGATCTATAAATTCCGTTAAAACATGCTGTGAAATCAGTATAGCATGTGAACTCGCCTGCTGAAAATTTCGCTGTATGACTAATTTGCTGAGTCTCAACAGTTTGAGCTGCAATCATTTCTTCACTTTTCTAATATTCATCACTAATATTTTCGACAATGGCAAGCATCGCCTGCTCTAATAGTATAAACGTTTCTGAGTTTGGACCAATAGCCGTTAACATGTTTCGAATTCTATTATCAAGTTGTCATGTATCGGAGGAGAAATCACCCCCATATCGAGCAATAATACCGAAAATTTAAATTTTATTATTCTGTTGCGTCAGCATATTTGTATGACTTGCTAAATGTTGCAATGTTTTCATTGTCAGCATTTCAAAGAGGTATTTACCTATTTTATAAATGAAGGGTAAAACTTCTCTCTTGACACATGTGAAGATTAGAAAACACCTTTCTGAATTAACTCATTCATTAATGAGATTGTTATATTAAACTGCACAATACGTAATTCGTATTGACTTTAAGTGTGAAGAATATCATTTATTTAGCTACATTTGACATCTCTGTGACAATATTCGATAAATTCGATTGAATAATTCAGTAAAACCCTGACTTAAAAGTGCGAATCCGCTAATCGGCTGTACCACAAAATAGTGGGAGTGGCTAGAGATAACCCATAGCATAAATTATTTTTGTTCTGTTACTGCGGACACTGAATTCAGAGTTAAAAAAGAATACAATCCTACGAACCAAATCCATATTCCATCCATACCTTAAAGAGAAAGAAAGAGGTTGAGAGGTTTGGCGCCAGAAAGAAGTGATAGAAGGTATGAGGAAAGAATGGAATGGAGGATAGAACTATAATTATTTCTCCCAAATACGAAGAAATATTCTTCAGAATTTCGTATTGATTTCAATGACGAAATATTCGACCTAGTCGTTTACGACGTGTATTTGATTGTGTGCGTGTTCTGTGAAATGCTTCTTTTAATGCTGGAGAAACATTTTCTGTTGGTTGCCATGATGGCGTGGATCCATCGGACCATTTTACCAAAAAATGTTTTTTTTCTTCCAAAAATCCATTTGGATTTCAAGAGTTTGTCAACTGAGTACCACTCGGTACCAATGTCAGTTGGTGCGTGCTCATTGCTCGTTTTATCACGTGGTGGTTACGTTGTTTGAGTGACAGTTTCTGCTGTATCTGGTGTAGATGGTCGATAATCCCTGGGATCTTTATAATGCTTAAGTCTGTTGGCGTGTACAAGTGATTTTATCTCCTTATTATCAGAACAACGGCGTAATCTGTAGGTATTAGTTGGACCTAATTCAGTGATGTAATACGGACCTTCCCATAGGGGGTAAAGTTTTTTTTGATAACCCTACTGGTATGTGTGCGATTTGTAGGTGTACATAATCTCCAACGCGAAAGGACGGTTCTTTCGTTTTCTGGTCGAACCTTTGTTTGGTTGAGTGTTGTACTTCGCGAGTGTTTGCTTTAGCTAATTCTTGAACTATTTTCAATCTTTGAACTAACTGATCTATGTATTGTTTTGTTTGTTGCTGTGCAGTCTCTCGAGGTGTAAGAGATACATCTAAAGGTAAGATCATTTCTTTCCCAAAGACTATGTAATAAGGTGAATAACCAGTTAAGTTAACTGCTGGGCTCATTCGGAATGCCATCATTGCACTGGATAAAAGTGAGGGCCAATCATCTTGATGCTTGTTGAAGTAGGCGCACAGCGATTGGCTAATTGTACTGTTCAACCGTTCACAGGCTGAGTTGGTTTGAGGGTGGTATGAACTAGTATGGTGACGTGTTATTTGAAATAGTTCACAGAGTGCAAGAACAATCTGGGACATAAAGTTTCGTCCACAATCACTAACAAGTGTTCTCGGTGCACCATAACGTGTAAATATTTCATTGTACAAAACATTGGCAATTTCTGTTGCCGTTTGAGAAGGTAAAGGAAAAGCTTCAGACCAATGTGACAAACTATCTGTCACCAATAAGATATACTGATAACCTTCCTTACTTTTTGACATGCACAAAATGTCCATGTGCCCTCGAGAAAATACATCTTCTGGAGGCAATGGGTGCAATGGAGCCTTTTGAGCATTTGTATCTCGTTTAATGAGTTGACACTGAGAACATGACGTAATGTAATCATACACATTTTGATACATTTTAGGCCAAAAGTTCTTTTGTTTTGATAGCTTGATATGTTCTTTGGACACCTAAATGACAACCTCCTGCTTTTGAATCATGATAAGACAGAAAAACATCCTGTCTCAAGGGTGTTGGTAAGGCAACTTGTTTTAGGAGCTGATCTGACGAAGTTTTGTGTTTTGCACGGGGCTGAAAGAAATGATGTAAGACACCATTAATAAGTTCATACTGACTTGCTTCATATGGAATAGCCTGTGCGCGACGATTATTATCTGGTAATGTTCCTTGCTCTAAGCAAGCACACATATCCTTGAAATCAGGGCACTCGCGCTGATATTGGGCGATATCTGGTAAGTCAGAAGAAGAATCACTGTGTGTGTTATCATTAGTCTGTATTGCGGATATGATTGGGGTGTCTTCCTTAGTGTAGTAGAAGGTAACTTCAGTTAATTCGTTCTGAATGGAAGAAACTACTGGTTGTGATTGAGCATGTGATGTGTCTGTGTATTTTGGAGATTTCTTCTTTTCAGAGGGGGTGTTATGTGTTTGTTCGTAGTCACGGAGTGAAAGTACGTCAGCATTTGTGTTTTTATGTCCTGGCGTGTATATGATATCGAAATCGTATTCTTGTAAGCGAAGTGACCAAAAAATTAGTCTTTTTAAAATGTGTTTAACTGTCTTAAGCCACACGAGCGCTTTATGATCTGTAAGGACAGTAAATTTCTGATGTGCGAGGTAAACATGATATGTTCTAAAGCCTTCTAAAACAGCTAAACATTCTTGTTCAATAATTGACCATCTTTTCTCAGCATATGTCAATGCTCTACCACTATAAGCAATAACATGTTCTTTATCATCTGTCCCTATCAGAGACAAAATATATCCTAGAGCGGTGCCGCTAGCATCACATGTCAGTCTAAATGGTTTGTTAAAATAAGGAAAAGCCAAAACAGGCGCTGAGGTCAGAGCTATTTTAAGTGTATCAAATGCTACTTGACACTTATCTGTCCAAAGAAACGAACTGTCTTTTGTCAATAATTTGTTCAACGGCTTAGCTATTTTGGAATAACCTTGAACAAATTTCCTGTAATAATTACACAAACCTAGAAAACTCCTAACATTTGTCTATGTTTTAAGAACAGGGAATGTTGTAACTGCATCAATTTTAGATTCATTTACCTTGATTCCTTTTGTTGAGAATTTGTGACCAAGATAAGCAACGTCAGAAGCGTTAAAAACACATTTGGAAGGTTTGAGTGTCAAGTTTGTTAGACGCAAACGATCAAAAACAAGCTCAAGATGTTGGAGATGGTTTTCAAATGAATTGGAGAAAATAATGATATCTATATATGCAAGACTCACTGACCATGGTATATCTCTGAGAACATGACCTAAAAGAACACAGTAGGTGGCAGGTGCATTTCTGAGTCCATCGGCAGTACGTTCCATTGGTAAAGACCGCGTGAGGTTATGAAAGAGCTCTTATGTTTGGTTGATTCATCCATTCCAATCTGCCAAAATGCTGAATTTAAATCTAAAGTGCTGAAAAAGCATGGATGAGTTTGTTCTACGGCATCAATGGCATCTTCTAATCGTGGAAGAGGGAATGTCATTGGTTATGTCACTTGATTAAGTTTCCTATAATCAATAGCAAAACGATATTCACCATTTTTCTTTTTGACCAAAACAACGGGAGATGCATAACTAGATGAACTGGATTCAATTAGGTTGTGTGCTAATAGCTCATCTACTTGTCTATCAATTTCTTTATTGATGTGTGGTGCAGCACGATATGGTTGACAACGAACTGGCATGGAGTCACCTGTTTCTATGCGGTGTGTGAAGACATTAGTACTTCCTAACTCATCTAAGTTAGTAGCAAAAACATCCCTATGCTGATTCAAAAATGCAGTAAGTTCTTGTTTTGGGGTTTCTGTCAAATCTGAAGAGCGTAAATCAAAATTAATTGGTTCTTGTGTTTTAGTCGGTTGTGTATTCACGATGTTAGGTGTGTAATTTCTGTCAAGAGCGTCTTCATTAATGGTAAATATTGTTTGTGGGTGTAGGACGTCAACACAAGCTAATAGGGTATTGGCGGGTATATGCATGGGCACTGGAGTAGGGGTAATGATCTATAAGTAATTCTTTTTGGAAACAGTCAAAATTGTCCTGGCTGGGAGAATAGTTGATTTCGACAATCTGTGGCAAGGTTCAAGTAAAACAGATGTGCCTTTTGGAATTTTACTTATACGAACTGCTTTTGCACTGATTGAATTAGGTAAAATTGTAGAAACCGTGTTTGTGCGTGCGAGACCAGACTCATTATGAACTAAGTTTATGGTTACTGTATCGTCTAGCAAGGAGAGAGTTTGTGTATCTAAATTTACGACAGCTTTATATTTGGTCATAAAATCAATACCCATATGACTGAAGTGTTTAAGGCGGGTACTACGTAAAATGAATGAGAGAAGTGTATACCTCCTATTTTCAATTTAAGTTGAACCAAATCTGATACACTGTGATTTTCGCCACATGCGCCAACAATTTGAGAAATATTAGATTGTTTGAAATGGTTTGAACTTAATCATGCACGATGAAGTAATTTTGCATTAATGGCCGAAATTGAAGCTCCTGTGTCTGCCAATGCGTTTGTAGGTTTTCCAAGGACTGAAATGGGAACTAGGTTTTTGTGAATGGGTGTGACTAAGGTAACTTGAAGCTGTCTATTTCTCTTGTAAGGTTATATCCCTTTGTTTGGAACAAATTTATTGTGTTGATGCAATGAAAGGCATACTCGGTAAAAATGACCAGGTTTGTGACAAAAATAACAATGTTTATTGCGTGCGTGACATACTCTACATGATGTACATAGACCTCCACATCCTAAGCAAAATGTCTGAGAACGATGATGTGATTGTGAATGGTAGTACGCATTATGGAGTAAATCCTGTTTGTTGTTAGACCGAACTTTGTATACTGAACTGGAGAAATATTTATCTGGCTGATAAGACAGACTATCATTGTGGGAGTTAAGTCTGTGCGAACGAAATGTGTGCTTTGTTTCATGTACAAAAGATTGAGAGAATGAATTGTTTTCGATGTTTTGTGCTGAGCTTACGGCTTGAAATTCATCTTTAATTTGTTTAAGTTCCTCTAAAAGAGCAGAAATTGTAGATGAATTATCGTTATCAGTACAATCAATCGATTTTTCTGCTAGAACTGCAGCTTTACCACAGAAATCTTTAACTTTTAAGGGTGATTAACAAAACAGAAAATTCTTACCTGTAAAATACAAACAGACTATCTCTCTTTGGTTTGGACTTCAGTTAAATTCACAAGGGGTTTTTGCCTTTTTATACTTTAAGTTATATATATCACGCACAACCTTGTTTAAAGTCACGCCTGTCCTTATGTAAAATTCAAGGACGCCCTTGTCCTAGTCCAAAACCAGAGAGCTCTATAAGGGTTTGTCTCTTAAGCGAATGACCCTTTTAAGTCGAATGATGCTTACATTTGTTGATAGTGAGACCATTTATACACCATGAACTTTTAAATCAGACAATTTGCTGAATCAATTTGTGACAGTTATAAAGAACACGAGCTTTACAGGTAATTCGTTTATTGTTCCATTCGCGCTATGAACTTTTAGACTGGAGCCATCTGTTGATCCTATAGCTTTACAGGTAATTCGTTTATTGTTCCATTCGCGCTATGAACTTTTAAACTTGAGCCATCTGTTAATCCTATCTACTAAACCTATAACTGCGGACAATATACAAGAATGCGATGGACAGGTTAATTCAGTACATATGAGAAAACTTTTTTTTTCCTTAATAGTAGTTTCACATAGTGTAACACAACTTAGATGTTATTATTTCTTTTCAAAATTAATATCTTAATACATATATTATTTATAGGTACATTGTAAGCAACAGTAGAAGCCTTTGAAGTGGAGGTAATAGTGCAAGTGACGTGTGATATGTTATTAAATAAAATGATCCTGTGAAAATGTAGGAACTGAAATGACTAATGCACCGCCTACATTTAATATATTTATCAGTTGCTTTAAAAAGTTACTTAACTGATGAAATTGTTGGGAAGAATAAAGAAAAATTATGTTGTTTTTTTTAAATTGACTTTAATGATGAAATTGTTGGGAAGAATGATGACAAGTTATCAATTTATTGGAAAATTGACTTAAATGATGAAATTATGAATTATGAGTATACAGTGCACCTCATTTTATTAACCCAACCCTGGCTTCCTAATGCTTCCTTTATAATACATTACTTGTTTCTTTATGTTTAGTATCTTTATATGCGTACTTATTTCATTATTTCATTTTGTTATGATATTGTAACTCGTAAGAAGTATGAGTTTGACAGAAACTGGATTTGGTATAAAACGGGATTGCTGGTCTCACTTTGATTTTTTTTCTTTTCTATTAGCTCTGTGTAATATACGATATTGTCCTATGCGTTTATACAAAATGCTTGTGATATAGAATTCGCAGTTTAAGTCCAATTGTTCATCTGTCTGTCACTCACTTTTGTTTCTGCTGTATGACTACCGCCATTGGAGATTAAGAGAGCCTTTTTAAGAATTTTTGGGGTCCTAGGCACAAACTCTAACCTTAAAAGTAACCAGAATTGCGCCTCAATTTCTCAGTCTCAGATATAGAGTATTGTATTACATTTTCATGTGCATGTGTGTCATTTTGTTAAATTTATTAATATAATACTAAACTGTTAACACAACCGACACCGAACTTTTGGTTTTGGTCCGAACGACAGTCCTTTTCACAAGATAAATACAAGGATAAGGTTTAACTGTTAATTAAGTACACTGGCTTTACTGATGTGTCCTCAAGTCAAAACTTGAGCTATTTTGCAGTTTAGCCACAGCTGACCAGAATATGAAAAAAGGGGCTTGTCCTGGGGGATTATATGGTGTATCCTAGGGAGAAATGGCGCATCCCTTGAGCGCTCGCACATTGGGGAAAGGGGGTAGGGTAAACAGTCTCTCCCAATTTCTATTGTCAGCCAGTTAACGTGAAACTTTGATTTTATACCTGACTTCTTTTCTTTTAATCGCTGCTATTTAAACTGCCCAATGATAGTTTTATATCAGTTCCAGTCACTGCAGATTACCTTTTATACATATTTTTTTTTAAAGATTACTGGAAATTGTGTTTTTTAGAAACACTACCGTGTCTGGGGTTTAGAATCTAATTTTTAGCAAAGTTTCCATTTCATTAAAATCAGATTTCAATTCCACCTAGGACACAGGTGATTTGATTTATATTGTACCGTGTTATGGCATGTATGTCAACATCTTGAAAATACGTTTATTCATTTCCTCATTTAAACAATTTTTTATTCGACAAGCCAAACGGGCGCCTCACTTTGAATACAGGATGGGCACGAACTAAAATTAGAGGAACCCGTGGGGTCGGGCTATCGAATTTATTTTAACACTGCTGGTGTATATAAAAAATGTCACTTACTCGGCCTTCTGCCTATTTTCGTAACTCACGTTTAACACTTTTCCCATGATTTAAAATATCCAACGTCATGTCTGAAACAGCCCCAACTTTTAGTCTAGACCTAGCATTTGCGTATCCTAGAGCGGCCATTTTTTTCAGGATCCCTCTCGTAACATTCGTTTGAGAAATGTAATAAGCACAGAGTGCTGATAGGTGTTTGAAATCGTCTCGCATGCAATTATGTATCCATGGCCGGATTTACCATTGTACTTAGGTGTGCCTAAGCAACGGGCCCATATTGGCCAGGGGGCCCATCTTTTTGAAGAAAAAAAAAAACAAAAATACGAATTTTTCAAAAGTCCGTGGCTATTTTAACTACTCTTAATTTTCCTGACTATATATGCCTGGCTACCTGTGGCCCAATTAAGGGGCCTCGTAAGTTGAGTAGCACAGGGCCTAATTTGTCCTCAATCAGGCACTGAATCTATCCATACTTTCCTTATGTTTTTATCTTTTGAAAAAGATTTTTTTTGTCCACAACCTTTTTTAATGTGCCATTACATCCATAAGCAACACAAAACGGCATTGTCTTTACGATGGTAACTTTCCGTCGGGATGCTCAGAAGTCGCTACTATGACATCACATCACGAAAGTAACCGAAATGTTGCATACGAGGTCACGGAAATGCAGCGCCTTGAAGATATGGTTGCGGATGATACTTCAGAATAAGTACAATATAATTCTGTCTGTCTACAGGCCAACTTCAATAGAATGCTGTCTATCTGCATGCCAATTTCAATAGAATGCTGTCTATCTGGATGCCAATTTCAATAGAAATCTGTCTGGGTGCCAACTTCAATAGAATGCTGTCTATTTGGATGCCAATTTCAATAGGATGCTGTCTATTTGCATGATAATTTCAATAGGATGCTGTCTATCTGGACGATAATTTCAATAGGATGCTGTCTATTTGGATGCCAATTTCAATAGGATGCTGTCTATCTGGATGATAATTTCAATAGGATGCTGTCTATATGGATGATAATTTCAATAGGATGCTGTCTATCTGGATGCCAACTTCAATAGAATGTTGTCTATCTGGATGCCAATTTCAACAGAATGCTCTTTACATGGATGATATCTGGGTGCCAATTTCAATAGAATGCTATTTACCTGGATGTAATTTCAATAGAATGCTGTCTATATGGGTGTCAATTTCAATAGATTGTTGTCCATTTGTATGTCAATTTCAATAGAATGCCGTTGGTCGTTCACAGGTCTTTTCCGTGGATTTCACGGTTTCTTCCTCCACCATTAATACTGGCCGCCATGTATAGCCTATGATGTGCTGAAAAATGGCGTTAAGCCCCACAACAACAACAATCAATAGAATGCAGTATATCTGGATGTCAGAAAATAATGCTGTCTGTTTTGATGCCAATTTCAATAGAATGTTGTTTACCTTCATGCTAATTACAAATTAAGGCTATATATCTGTATGCTAATTACAAGATAATGCTGTCTATCTGGACGCTAATTACAAGATAATGCTGTCTACCTGGACGCTAATTACACGATAATGCTGATATCTACCTGGATCCTAATTGCAAGATAATGCTGTCTACATGGATGCTAATTACAAGATAAGGCTTTCTATCTGGATGCCAATCTCAACAGAATGCTGTCTACATGGATGCTATTTACAAGATAATGCTATCTACCTGGACACTAATTACAAGATAAGGCTGTGTACCTGGATGCTAATTACAACATACTGCAATCTACCTGGATACTAATTATAATGGTCTGGAGACCACAAATTTAATCAGAGTTTGAGATTGAGTTTTTGCCCATCAGATATGATTTTTCAGGAGTAAAGACATTTTCGATTGGTTAAAATACAATTTCAAGCACAAAATAAAATTTTCAAGAGTTCTTTGAATTCATGAAACAGAACAAGAAGCTCAGAAGAGTAAAAAAATTAAAACGGATTATAACTTTATTTAAAATAAAGTGAGAACCATATAACATTCATATTTTTCTTTTCTTGGAACTCTCAAGTTGACTTCTAAATTTGATGACTGGGTGTCTTCTCAGAATGTATTGCTTGTATGGACTAATAGATCAAAAACAAAAAGTAGGTTACTGTGATCCTCATTTTATGTGACTATTAGAATTATTGTAATTACAGCAACAAAATAAAAAATCCCAATACGTCATTGAAAAAATAAATTCCCCAATTAATTCAAGAATAATTAACTAACGAAGCTATTTCTGGAAATATAATGGTGACCTGATTGGTCTGTTCAAGGGGTATTTGTACTGCATTTGGTTGATTGTGTATTTTCATTTTTACACAGTTCACAGGATGACAGTCTGACAAATCTACAAGCCATTGTCTTTCATGTATCCTTGTTTTACAAGTGGTTTTAGGGGCCCCTAGTGGCCTAGTGGTCTAAAGCGCTGTCCGTTACGGATCAATGCCATCTCACCTCGGTCTGCGTGTGTTCGAGTCTAGAATTCGGCGAATGTGGATATGTGAGAAAGCTTGCCAGTAGCTTCTCATGGGATGGGTCGGTGGTTCTTTCCGGTGAATTCCCAGTTTCTTCCTCCACCATTAATACTGGCCGCCATGAATAGCCTATCGAGTGCTGAAAAATGGCGTTAAGCCCAACAACAGCAACAACAAGAAGTGGTTTTATTATAATTAATTAAAGCTTGTATTACATTTTACAGTAATTTTGGTTTACACTGAATACACTGCAGTCTTATGTAGTTGAGAATATTTGTTCTCTTTCAGACACTATTGTACAAGCATAAAGTATACGTCGCAGAGGTATTCGACAAGCTGTGGATTTGTTGGTTGGTCAACTTGCTATAGATACCGGTATGTAGACTTTTGTAATATCAATTAGCCATTCAGTAATTGCCATTTTAAAGAATATATTAATAATTTATGTGATAAAGTTCATATTGTTACATGCCTTTGTTTAGAATGAAATAATTTATTTGGACTAAACATGCAAGTAGACCATGCAGGCATGTAATTTCTGTTACGACATGTATTTTTGGACAGAGCATGCATGTTGGCAGGACATTTTCTGCTACAATGCTTGTTGTTTTGGAGTAGAACACACATTGAGCAAGACATTCCTGTTATAATACATGTACATGTACTTCTGAATTGAACCACAGGAGTCAGCAGTTTTATCAATAAAGCACGACAACATTTCTGACAACATGAAATCACCTTAACAGTATTATAAATTAATTTAAAACTGCAGACTCCTGTGATTGAACATGTAGTAGGCCATACATTTCTGTTACAGTTAGTGTATCTTTGGACTAAACATGCAAGTAGGTATCTTTGGACTGAACATGCAAAAAGGTCAGACATTCCCGTTAAAATATTTGTATTTAGTAGGTCATGCTCAGATGTATTTTTGGACTGAACATGCAAGAAGGTCAGACAATTTCTTTTACAAAACAAAGAACAAATACTACCAGTATTGTTTTGTTTATTTTGCTCAGGCCATACAGATTTATGAGTGTTTCTGGTCTTATACTGAAACAGATTTGGAATGGATGATCATTTTATAGTAAGCAGCAGACTTTTCTAAATCATGACTGATTGACCATGGCAGAGAAAAAAAACCCCACCGTATTTTCCCACATATATCCCGTGGGTTATACCAGATTTTACAAACCCCGCAAGGGGGAGGGGGTGCGGGTTATATAAAGGTGCGGGCTATATCACAAATGTTTTACATGTAATAATATTTCAATATATTGTTTGAAAAATCTAACTACATAACGCCGACTTCGTCTACCGACCTTGTTGCTGGAATGTCGAAACACATCGGTACTTCATCCATAATAATAATGGCCTAATGGGGAAAGGTCAAGCTTCTTAATTTCCCTGACGATGAATTGACAATAAATAATCCATCTTCTCCAAAAAAAGGCTTGGATAGACGTTGGCCGACGGTCGTTCGTGTTCTGATTGACATATGGTTCCTTTTCATAAATTTATATACCCAATGCACTCCTCCTTAAAAATCATCAATGTACTTCTTTGCCGTCATGAGTTTGGCCTTCAGTTTGATGGCAACTGTCCAGATTGGTGAGTTGTTTTCTTGCTGGGCCACAATCCTCTGCTTCAGGTCAACTTCAAAGTGAGTCCATTTTGCTTTAGGTCCGCGACGAGCACATTTTCGTTAATTCATCTTCTCCAACGCTTCTTTTTCTTTTCTCCAACCTCGGATTACACTATCATCAATATCAAATTTTCTGCAAGTGGCTCTATTGCCATGGTCTTCAGCATACACAATGGCAGTTAGCTTGAAGTCTGCTGTGTAAGAATTTCGTATCGACATTTTTCAAATTTAACAGAAAGAAATTATTTAAATTCGAATCTACACATCACTAGAATACAGTTGAGGCACAGCTCCTATAGATATCTTACGTTCTCAAGCGCTGTGTACCGAGCCTGAACAGTTAATTGACGTCGTGCGAGCTACATTCGAAATTGACAATTGTGGCATTCAGCCTCAGGACCTCACACCATTGCATATCCGGCTCACAAGTACCTGACTTCAAAATAAATTCAAATCTGCCGGCTGCCATCCGGAATATAGTGGAGGCAAGGCAAGGTGACTAATTTGAACTGATGCAAAGGGATAAATATTGACCGTGGCCGACAGACTTGATAGCATCAATACAAATTTGCATGTTGGGCAGGTGAGTGAAAATGTAGTAGTTGTAGTATCGTTCGTCATCCACGTGTGAGCATTGACAAATTCGGTCCTTCTAAAACCAGTAATGGTAGACAATGTGAACATACACAAAAAGTTCATCAATCTATGGTCGCAAGTTATACAAAGGAGATGGTTATGCCAACGATTTTTTTTTTTACACAAAACCCCAAAACCCACGGGCTATTTGAGGGTGTGGATTATCTGCGTCTGCGGGATATATGCAGGAATGTACGGTAAATGGCCTTGCTGCTGTTGTTTTGTCTTTTAATTGGTCCCTTCTTTGCTGATTTGATATAGGATAGGTGTATTGTACCTTCCTTTTTTTCATACAAGGTGACTGCTGGGGACAAACCTTCTTCCATGAGACATCTCCCATGATGATGTTTGAGCTGAGAATATCTTGAATATTTTTGAAGAGTGCAGTTTATGTCAAAAATCTGACTTTGTATTTGAAGGATTTTGCCCTTGTCTGCCTTTGTCATTGTCTTTTTCCAATATATAAATGTACTCCACATTTTAAGCCTTGATTGTACTGATGTGTCATCTAATAAGCTTATTGGTTTGGGGGTGAAGAGGTAAAAAGTCAAAATTACTGTGACATTTAAAGAAGAAAATAGTTTTGCACAATAAACATTAGTGTTATGTGACAGTTTTGGGGTCAATAGGCCAAGGAATGAAAGAAGTAAAATAGTTTCTGAATAAAAATTCTTAGTTCTATGTTACTGAATAAACTTTGCACTAGGAATTTGGTTGATAAAGATTGGATTCCTGGGTTACAATTATCAGGCGTTTGTCATGGTGAGAGTTAGTCTGATAAGAAAGTTATTGTTTCTGCACAATAAGTTTAGTTCCCAACTGAAAGTCATTGAGACTGGTTAGCCAGCAATTTCAGGAGTCAAACTATGCCATAATTGAGGCTACACACATGACTGTTGACTGGGAGACATCTTTCCTCCTGTGGCACCTCAAGACTTGCTGGATCATCACTATAGATCAGGACCTCACTCTCAAGACTGTTTTTTCTTGTCCTCACATGCACAATGACCAAGTGAGATTTATGCCTTATCTGCTGATGCTAGATGTCTCTGGTGTAAAGGGAATTATACAATTTGGTTTCCTGTGACAAGCAATAGTTTTAGCCAAAAATCAATTACCTTCACTAGCACCACTAGAAATTCCCAATCTCAGTTGAATCTGTGCTGTGGATGATAAAGATAAACTTTTATGTCCCATGAGGGCACTCCATTTCTATCTTAAGGCATCCAAAGGAAAAAGAAAGGATAGGAAGCAAAGGGCTCTGTAGACTTTTCAGCTGCCAGTCTGTTTAACAGTGACATGTCACCACAGTTGAAAGAGTGTACCAGTCTCTTACTGATTAAGACCTTTCCTTTATGAAACTTAAAGTCCATGAGGATTGAGCCATTGCTTCATCATGGGCCTACCTTAATTAATCCTCCTTGGAGGACATTATGAAGGCAGCATCTTGGCAATCCCATACTACCTTTTCCTCCTTTTACCTCTACTCATTATCACAACAAAGTGTAGGCATCTTTTCGCTGGGTCCCATTGTTATAGTACAACATTTGGCCCTGAGAAATACCAACCATTCATAACATGGACTATCCCCATCAATGATGAGCAGTTTCCATTTTCAGTGTTTTTTTTATCAGTTTAATGCAGCATCAACCAACTCTCTTCACTGACAAATTCAGCTAAACAATATTCATGCTGCTATTGACATGTATTATTTGGGGCAGCAAAACTAATTTTAATTATGCAATAGTTGTCCATGGCTATTGTCAAATGCCCTCCTCCCACCCCACTCTTATGTCCTGATGTAGCAGCCGTCTATGAAAAAGATGAGCTAGTTTGTACATAGCAGGGACAAGTGAGTTGCATCATACAGACAATTCTTTACTCTAAGTAAAGATGTATGCACATCAAATGGATGGTACATTTTGTTTGGCACAAAAGCCATGGGTAAGTATTGTATAATTAAAACTAGTTTACCCCCCACCCCAAAAAAAACTACATGTCCATGTCATTTGAGGAAGTGGATCAGAATTGTAATTCTTAGAGTCTTAATACACATGACAAAGTTATGTAGTAAATTGTATTCCACATTTTAGATTCTGTTCCTGTTATGAAGATAAACATACAGATATCTCTTGTTAAAGAAATGCATGTTTTATTATTCTTTTAAATTTGAAATAAATACTATTTATACAAATAATTCCCTTTGTTGTTAGGAAAGTTTTTTTTATTCACACAATAAATTAACAATGAATATTTATACAAATGTTTTCCCATGGTTTTAGGAAAGTTTCTTATGAAGACACTGAGTGCTGTTCTGGATGGACTGATCTTGGCACACTGGATTGCAAATATGGTTTGTGTTGTTTAAAATTTTAGGACATGTTTTTCTTTTATCAGAAAATTATCTTTAGGTCATATTTTATATACTAATTGTCTTGAAAATGGCAGAACAAAATAATTTTTTTGGGTCTCACATGAGGACAAATGAGATTTTATTGGGTCTCACACAACTTAGACAAATGAGATTTTATTGGGTCTCACACAAAGACAAATGAGATTTGATTGGGTAACACACAACTTAGATAAATGAGATTTTATTGGGTCTCACACAAAAACAAATGAGATTTTATTGGGTAACAAACAACTTAGACAAATGAGATTTTATTGGGTCTCACACAGACAAATGAGATTTTATTGGGTCTCACACAACTTAGACAAATGAGATTTTATTGGATCACTTTGTGAGTATGGAGGTTGTCATTGTGAAATGAACTTATTTAAATTTTATTCATATGTAAGTATAGGTCTAGCATTACAAACAACTTTGCCTCTGATTTTGCCAGATTTTTAATTTTGTTTTTGCCACATGCTTTTTTATGCCACCAAATCCACTGAACACAATAGTGTTTCTTTCTCTTAAATGTCTTGTGTATTATTTTTTTCAAAATACCATATAAGTATTTAATGTTGTTTCAGTAGTGGCATAAAGAGAAAAGATTAAAACACTCAAGTAATTACAGTATATCTTCAAAATCAGGGCATTTTTCATGCTAGAAAATAAAATTTTATTGTAGCTGACATGTCACAGTATCAATACAAATAATCTTAGTATATACTTCACCTTCTTGGTCAAGTTATAGACACTTCCAATTTATCTTGATATTCATGGCATTGATTAATTCATATTCATGGTAAAACACAAACTTTATTTACAGCATATATTGTTATTCATGGGAAAACACAAACTTTATTTACAGCATATATTGTTATTCATGGTAAAACACAAACTTTATTTACAGCATATATTGTTATTCATGGTAAAACACAAACTTTATTTACAGCATATATTGTTATTCATGGTAAAACACAAACTTTATTTACAGCATATATTGTTATTCATGGGAAAACACAAACTTTATTTATAACATAGATTACTTCATTTTCATGATAAAACACAAATTTTATTTATTGCTTATGTGGCACTCTACAGTTTTGTATTTGGCATAGGGTTAGAATTTTAAAGAAAAGGAATTTCCCTAGGTTTCCTCACTAGTAATATCTGACTATTTAAGAAAGACTTTGTATATCTTAGGTATTGTTCAAAGAACCTTTAATTCCCTTTATTTTGGCATATGATTGATGGGTATCATATGGGTTAGAGAGTATACAGCTTGGCCTTACTCCAGATGTGCACCTTTCAAACAAGTGATAGCTCCTCTTGCTCAATTTCACTTCCCAAACTTCAGAGGTAAATTGTAGAAAAATGAGCTAATAACTTTTTTTACATTTTATATATTTGTTAATTTATTCATTGCACTTTCAGATGCTGGTATTTTGTTAGAAGTTTGGCAAAATTCATCTTCCCTATTTTAATAGCTGCCAAGGATAGTGTACTTTAGATTAATTCAGGTTGATTTTTGGAGCACAAGGGAGCAGTCATTTTAGTTAGCATCATTTACAATTTCCAAAAGTACAATATCCAAAGAAACTTCAGCCACATTACATGAAAGTAGCATATAGGTATGCCAACATTCTCTCCCACTGTGCATATTTTATATGCAAACAACTTCACCTTACATACATTACTCTCTCAAAAATACATATTAACTGGTGAGTGCCACCTTAGATTACATAATTTGTTTGTGGCAAAACTTGTAATGTATTGCAGAATAGATAATTATATATTCATGGTAAAAATCATATTTAATTATTGAATAGGCCACTTTATATTCAAGTTAAACTTGTACTTTATTATTAAATAGGCCACTTTATATTCAAGTTAAACTCATACTTTATTATTTAATAGGCCACTTTATATTCAAGTTAAACTTTTACTTTATTATTGAATATGCCACTTTATATTCAAGTTAAACTCATACTTTATTATTGAATAGGCCACTTTATATTCAAGTTAAACTCATACTTTATTATTGAATAGGCCACTTTATATTGAAGTTAAACTCATACTTTATTATTGAATAGGCCACTTTATATTCAAGTTAAACTTGTACTTTATTATTGAATAGGCCACTTTATATTGAAGTTAAACTCATACTTTATTATTGAATAGGCCACTTTATATTCAAGTTAAACTTGTACTTTATTATTGAATAGGCCACTTTATATTCAAGTTAAACTCATACTTTATTATTGAATAGGCCACTTTATATTCAAGTTAAACTTGTACTTTATTATTGAATAGGCCACTTTATATTCAAGTTAAACTCATACTTTATTATTGAATAGGCCACTTTATATTCAAGTTAAACTCATACTTTATTATTGAATAGGCCACTTTATATTCAAGTTAAACTTGTACTTTATTATTGAATAGGCCACTTTATATTCAAGTTGAACTTGTACTTTATTATGGAATGGACTGCTTTATATTCATGTTAAAACTCTTCATTATAGATCCTTCTAAATATTCATGCAATTTGACTGGAGTATATATAAGGATCTTTGCATGCAGAGTGGTTTGTAATAATTAGGATGTTTTGTTACATCTGAGCAGAGTGGTTTGTAATAATTAGGATGTTTTGTTACATCTGAGCAGAGTGGTTTGTAATAATTAGGATGTTTTGTTACATCTGAGCAGAGTGGTTTGTAATAATTAGGATGTTTTGTTACATCTGAGCAGAGTGGTTTGTAATAATTAGGATGTTTTGTTACATCTGAGCAGAGTGGTTTGTAATAATTAGGATGTTTTGTTACATCTGAGCAGAGTGGTTTGTAATAATTAAGATGTTTTGTTACATCTAAGCAGAGTGGTTTGTAATAATTAGGATGTTTTGTTACATCTGATCTTGTTTTTGAAGTCTGTTGTTTATGTAATGAATTTATTACATGATCCTTTGGTTATGGTCAGGAGGGAGTGAATTTGGGTCAGGGAGTTTGGAATGTGTAATTAGAAGAGTGGAACTATCTGTACTTTTTGTGGATAAATGTTAGTCCTAAAATATTTTATCAAAAACAAAAAGATTAGGCCAGAACAGTTTTGTTTAAAATCATATTGAATATAATGAGTCTCATATGTACCTTTATAATTTTAAAATAACTTAAACATGTATAAGCTAATGAACATTATGAGATAGTACTGCATATAAAGGTATTTTTATTGTACTTGCCATCCTCCAGGATGACAATTCTACCTTCCAGTCAGTGCTTGTTTGGTTTCATGGCTTGGTATATTTACACATGTGCCCTTTCTTTTCCTTCAGCCATTTGTGATGGAAAAACCAATCCTGTGGCATGCAATATTGTGTATAGTGACTACTTCGTAAAGAAGAGGAATGGTCTCATTGTAAGAAACAGTGGGGGTGTCTGCAACAATCCAGATGTCTGTAGTAATTGTAATGATGGATTTTACAGTGATAAAGCATACTGCAGAGGTAATTAGTATACATGCAAGAGGTTACTATACACATAAGACTTAGCATAAAAAGAAGTTATTATACATGCAGGAGGTTAGTATACACACTAGACTTAGTATATGAAGAGGTTATTATATATGCAAGAGGTTTTTTAAAATACACCCAAGCCTTAGTATATGAAGAGGTTATTATACATGCAGGAGGTTAGTATACACCTAAGTCTTAGGATATGAAGAGGTTATTATAAATGCAGGAGGTTAGTATACACCTAAGTCTTAGTATATGAAGAGGTTATTATACATGCAGGAGGTTAGTATACACCTAAGTCTTAGTATATGAAGAGGTTATTATACATGCAGGAGGTTAGTATACACCTAAGTCTTAGTATATGAAGAGGTTATTATACATGCAGGAGGTTAGTATACACCTAAGTTTTAGTATATGAAGAGGTTATTATACATGCAGGAGGTTAGTATACACCTAAGTCTTAGGATATGAAGAGGTTATTATAAATGCAGGAGGTTAGTATACACCTAAGTCTTAGTATATGAAGAGGTTATTATACATGCAGGAGGTTAGTATACACCTAAGTCTTAGTATATGAAGAGGTTATTATACATGCAGGAGGTTAGTATACACCTAAGTCTTAGTATATGAAGAGGTTATTATACATGCAGGAGGTTAGTATACACCTAAGTTTTAGTATATGAAGAGGTTATTATACATGCAGGAGGTTAGTATACACCTAAGTCTTAGTATATGAAGAGTTTATTTTTCATGCAGGAGGTTAGTATACACCTAAGTCTTAGTATATGAAGAGGTTATTATACATGCAGGAGGTTAGTATACACCTAAGTCTTAGTATATGAAGAGGTTATTATACATGCAGGAGGTTAGTATACACCTAAGTCTTAGTATATGAAGAGGTTATTATACATGCAGGAGGTTAGTATACATCTAAGTCTTAGTATATGAAGAGGTTATTATACATGCAGGAGGTTAGTATACACCTAAGTCTTAGTATATGAAGAGGTTATTATACATGCAGGAGGTTAGTATACACCTAAGTCTTAGTATATGAAGAGGTTATTATACATGCAGGAGGTTAGTATACATCTAAGTCTTAGTATATGAAGAGGTTATTATACATGCAGGAGGTTAGTATACACCTAAGTCTTAGTGTATGAAGAGGTTATTATACATGCAGGAGGTTAGTATACACCTAAGTCTTAGTATATGAAGAGGTTATTATACATGCAGGAGGTTAGTATACACCTAAGTCTTAGTGTATGAAGAGGTTATTATACATGCAGGAGGTTAGTATACACCTAAGTCTTAGTGTATGAAGAGGTTATTATACATGCAGGAGGTTAGTATACACCTAAGTCTTAGAGGTTATTATACATGCAGGAGGTTAGTATACACCTAAGTCTTAGAGGTTATTATACATGCAGGAGGTTAGTATACACCTAAGTCTTAGAGGTTATTATACATGCAGGAGGTTAGTATACACCTAAGTCTTAGAGGTTATTATACATGCAGGAGGTTAGTATACACCTAAGACTTTGTCTATCAAGAGGTTACTCATATACATGCTACAGTGATAAAGCATATTGCAGAGGTAAGTATTCATGAAGGAGTATATAGTCCCAAAACTTAGTATATAATGAGGTTATTATATACCAAAGACTCTGTATGTATGTATGTATGTATGTATGTATGTATGTATGTATGTATGTATGTATGTATGTATGTATGTATGTATGTATGTATGTATGTATGTATGTATGTATGTATGTATGTATGTATGTGTGTGTGTGTGTGTGTGCATGCATGCATGCATGCATGCACGCATGCATGCATGCTATATATATATATATATATATATATATATATATATATATATATATATATATATATATATATATATATGGTCAGTATATCAACATGTGAAATGGCACCACCCTACCATTGACTACAGTTCCTATAGTACAAATCACAAGGGTCATATAGGCATTCAACACCAACTATTTTAGTAATGGGCATCATTTTTAGAATTTGATTTTACATACCTTTAAGTGGCAAGTATTTACTTCATTTGGATTCATATATAGATCCCCTGATAGGTGCAAAATGTACAATTCAGATTGAATATCACTGACACTCCAATGTCACAATGATAGCTATTCATATTGACTGCTAGTTAAGGTGCTCAACATTCAATACTCATGATTGAATATATTATTTAGTGGCTGTTGAAGGGAAATCAAACAGTGGTCAAAGACTCTCTCTGTGATTGATCCCATCAAGTAAAACATATAATACAAGGCCATGCTCACAAGCATTATATGAAATCTGCATCAGTGGGTATTCTATCAATCCAGTTAAGAGTGATGTAGATGTAATACTCTGCTCTCAAGCACAGCATTTGCAATGCATGTGGGGTATGATATTTTTTCTTGCTGCAAAGCCAGGAAAGAGGCCATAACCACTCAATATAGTGGCTGAAGTAGATAATATGCTCAGTGTACTAAAAAGTCATACAAAAATCAGCTTATGAAGATTTCAGCTCATGAAATTAGAGAAGTCTCTGCAAGCCTCATGCTTGAACTTGCCATTTTAATCTGACACAAAAGAGAAGCTGCTAGCTGGCATGCACAGCCAGCCTCTTTGAGATTTTATCTCTGTGATTTTTTTTTTCAAAAGAGACATAAATTGAATGGGTGGATCCAATGGCTGCTGACTTGATGACCACCAGGTCCTTGATGTCACCACAATCTCTGCATGGGCATTGTCAGAGGTAATGTGACCATTGGTTGTATTGCTTTCATCTAAAGAGAGGCAATGTGACCATTGGTTGTATTGCTTTCATCTAAAGAGAGGCAATGTGACCATTGGTTGTATTGCTTTCATCTAAAGAGAGGCAATGTGATCATTGGTTGCATTGCTTTCATCTAAAGAGAGGCAATGTGACCATTGGTTGTATTGCTTTCATCTAAAGTGAGGCAATGTGACCATTGGTTGTATTGCTTTCATCTAAAGAGAGGCAATGTGACCATTGGTTGTCTTGCTTTCATCATAAGAGAGGCAATGTGACCATTGGTTGTATTGCTTTCATCTAAAGAGAGGCAATGTGACCATTGGTTGTATTGCTTTCATCAAAAGAGAGGCAATGTGATCATTGGTTGTCTTGCTTTCATCATAAGAGAGGCAATGTGACCATTGGTTGTATTACTTTCATCTAAAGAGAGGCAATGTGACCATTGGTTGTATTGCTTTCATCAAAAGAGAGGCAATGTGACCATTGGTTGTATTGCTTTCATCTAAAGAGAGGCAATGTGACCATTGGTTGTCTTGCTTTCATCAAAAGAGAGGCAATGTGACCATTGGTTGTATTGCTTTCATCTAAAGAGAGGCAATGTGACCATTGGTTGTATTGCTTTCATCTAAAGAGAGGCAATGTGACCATTGGTTGTGTTGCTCTCATCTAAATAAAACAGGTTATCATCCATATATGGAATTCAGCCCTTCTTATATCGAAATGTGACCATGGAAGAGGTAAGATATTCAGCATTTCATTCTCCTAATGGTAATGGGATTGTGGTATATTGTATTCAGAGTAGAAAGTGAATGTTATAGCATGTTTAATGTTTCTCCATGAATAAAATACTTAGGGCTATTCCATATGAATATACTTGGTACCCAGGGCTATTAAAATTTGAATAAAAATGGTATTAAGGGTTATTCCATTTGAATATACATGGTACCCATGAAAGGTACTTTTTAAAAAAATATATGCTAAGGTATTCAGATTAACCAAAGAGTTCCTTTAAAAACAATATGGGTGACTATTTTATGTCAAAAGCGTCTTCCCTGGGTCCCATGTATATTTTACTGGAATAGCCCTTATTTAATATCAATACTATAGAAACCCACCAACACCATCCTGCCAATGAGAGCATCCTTATTGAGGTATTTTTCAGGCTAAAACAAAGAGCAATGTTAAGGGGAGGTAATGGGGAAAAGTTATTTTTCTTTGCTTTTATCTTTATTTTTCTCTGTAATTGTGAGAGAATGCCAAAATGTGGAGCATATCATGCTTTTGATTCTGTCCATTCATCCTTCTGTCTATTAGCTAAGGTCAAAGGTCAAAGTTAATAACTGAAAGAAGAACGGGTTTCTACACAAATTTCATTAAAAAATATAGAGATCTATAAACATGGGTCAGGCATACATATTCTAGTAGATTGCTTTAGAACTTGGTAGATATATAGTGGATTGCTTTGAAACTTGGCACCTATTATGGTGGATTGCTTTCGAACTTGACACATATTATGGTGGATAATAATTTTGTTTGGAAATTGGTGCCTATTATGGTGGATTGCTTTCGAACTTGGTACTTATAGTTCATTGCCTTGGAACCTTGTACATTTTATAGTCGATTGCATCATAACTTGGTACTTAGTCTAGTCGTTTGCTTTGTAGCTTGGTACCTATTATAGTGGATTGCTTTGTAGTTTGGTACATATTATAGTGGATTGCTTTGTAGTTTGGTACATATTCTAGTGGATTGCTTTGTACTTTGGTACATATTCTAGTGGATTGCTTTGTAGTTTGGTACATATTCTAGTGGATTACTTTGTAGTTTGGAACATATTCTAGTGGGTTGCTTTGTACTTTGGTACATATTCTAGTGGATTGCTTTGTAGTTTGGTACATATTCTAGTGGATTGCTTTGTAGTTTGGTACATATTCTAGTGGCTTGCTTTGTACTTTGGTACATATTCTAGTGGATTGCTTTGTAGTTTGGTACATATTCTAGTAGATTGCTTTGGAATTTGTTGCATATTCTAGTGGATTGCTTTGGAAGTTGTTGCATATTCTAGTGGATTGCTTTGTAGTTTGGTACATATTCTAGTGGATTGCTTTGTAGTTTGGTACATATTCTAGTGGATTGCTTTGTAGTTTGGTACATATTTTAGTAGATTGCTTTGGAAGTTGTTGCATATTCTAGTGGATTGCTTTGGAAGTTGTTGCATATTCTAGTGGATTGCTTTGGAAGTTGTTGCATATTATAGTGGATTGCTTTGTAGTTTGGTACATATTCTAGTGGATTGCTTTGTACTTTGGTACATATTCTAGTGGATTGCTTTGTAGTTTGGTACCTATTCTAGTGGCTTGCTTTGGAAGTTGTTGCATATTCTAGTGGATTGCTTTGGAAGTTGTTGCATATTTTAGTGGATTGCTTTGGAAGTTGTTGCATATTCTAGTGGATTGCTTTGGAAGTTGTTGCATATTCTAGTGGATTGCTTTGGAAGTTGTTGCATATTCTAATGGATTGCTTTGGAAGTTGTTGCATATTACGCTTGTCGGATGGAAATGTGCTATTGACAAAATGGTCGTACAATATTTACAAAAGTTTTTACCATAATATGTGACAATTTTTTCGAATGCTGCTATTTTCACAGACTTTAGGGCAGTGATGTGAACCCAGTGCTTATTATGGTCATTATCATGAAGATGTGCATGTTGACAAATTGTTGCACTCCATCTGGATTTACTATTATTGCAAGTATAGTATAATTTCCATCATGAAAAAGGGATGAAATGTGGGATAGTTGTGTGTAAATTTATGTGAGCAAATTACTCACCATTCATTTAGTTTCTTTAAAATATTTAAATATTTTTTGAAATTTGCAATAAAGTCAGGTAAACATCATGTATAGTGAATTCCAAGGGACATGAAAATGAAGATTAAATTGTAAAAATTAAATTTTATTTTTCCATGGGAATAAAATTGTGCTCATTATTCACAACTTCTAACTATACTATATACAACTACCTATATTTAATTTTTCAAGCGTGCCAGAAAATTCTACACTGCAACCATCATCGATGTACAACAGGAACCTCTTCAACTTGTCATTATTGTGAAGGAGAGTACACGGAGGCTGTGGGGGAATATGTGTATGACAGATGGAATAATCCCGGAGCCTGCGATGGTTACTATTAATTTTTATTATTGAGAGAGGTTGATGAATGAATAACTAAACAGAAAGAACTAATGAAGAAAAGAAATAGACAAATATAAGAGACACAGACTATTATATAGAGAAACTCAGAAGAACAGAGACACAAACTGGTTTATAGACACTCAAAAAGGACAGACACAGATTTGTATAGACAAACAGATAAACTGATTGAGAGATACACAGACTGGTGTACAGACAAACTTAGAAGAAAAGAGACATAGACAGGTATATAGAAACACTCAAAAGGACAGACATGAACTTTTGTATAGACAAACTCAGAAGGACAAAGACACAGATTGGTGTATAGAAAAACTCAGAAGGACAGAGACACAGACTGGTATGTAGACAAACAAACTCTATTGGACAGATACACAGACTGGTGTAGAGAAGATAAATACTAAGAAGAACAGAGACACAGACCTCTATAGAGACCGAATCCGAAGGATAGAAACTTAAACTAGTATACACACAAAACCAGATGAACAGAGACACAGACTATTGTATAGACAAACTCAAATGGATAGCGACACATACTGGTGTATAAACAAACTCAAAGGACAGAGACACAAACTGGTATATACACAAACTCAGACAGACAGATTCAAACTGGTATATAAACAAACTCAAATGAACAGAGACACAGACTGGTGTATGGACAAATTCAGAAGGACAGAGACACAGACTGTGGTATAGACAAACACAAACTGAGATGGACAGAGACACAGACTGGTGTAGAGAAGAAAAAAATCATTAGGACAGAGACAAGAGAGTGGTGTATAGACAAACTCATTAAGGACAGACACAAATTGGTATATAGACACTCAGAAGGACAGAGACACATACTGATGTTGTACTTCATGCAAGAAATCCTTGATGATACATACACAGAAGAAGTTTGCGTGATCAAAAATTTGGATAATCAGAAAAAAATCATAACTAATTACAGCTAATTGAAGATAACATAATTTGTTTTTTTTTAACTAACAAAAACATGGAAGCAGAAACATTGGGATTGAATGACTGAAATTCTGTATTTTCCACAACACAATCCCCACCCTACAACCCCACCACATGGATCCCCCTTTAATGACTGTGATTCTATATTCTCCACCACACAATCCCCACCACACAATCACCTATTAATGACTGAGATTCTGTATTGCCCACCACACATTCCCCTTTTAAAGACTAAGATTCTGTATTCCCCACCACAAAATCCCCTTTTAATGACTGAGATTCTGTATTCCCCACCACAAAATCCCCTTTTAATGAATGAGAATCTGTATTCTTTCCACAAAATCCCCTTTAAAATTTGTTTCTTAAAAATGGTAGTTATTATTTTCAGAGGTGTGCTCATGGCGGTCCACAGGAAAGCGGTGTTACCCAGGAACTTGTAGTGGACTGGAAAAAGGGAATGGTCTCCTTTCCAGTTGCCAATGTATTGCAGGGTTCAGTGGAGATCATTGTGAAAACAGTATGAACTTCTTATATACAAGAAATTTCTGCAATAGTTAATATTTTAGCCAAATTTGGAGTATCTTCATTTTACTAAGTTTCAGTAGTTTACTCTTTTTTTGAAAGATGGTTTATTTAAATATTAATAGCATCTAAGAGTTTTTCAAGGTTAAATTTTAACAATATGTCATAAATGTGCAAATCTTATTGAATTGCTTGGCTAAGAGTCACTTATTGCAACATCATCTGCATTCAACTCTTTGTTCAAAGTTTTGGTTACAATTGTTTTACAACATTCATTTATCAGAACATATATATCTTTCAATCTGTCTGATGATTTTCCTTTTCCAAATGATAACTTAACCCTCATAGAGTATATGGCTTTGTAGGCTTCTGATATACATGTACCAAAGTCATAAAGTTCAGTGTGCATAAATAGAACATGTGTTACATGCTCTGGTGGTCTAGTGGTTAGAGTGTCCACCTCAGATGTGGGAGGTTGTGGGTTCGATCCCCGGTCAAGTCATACCAAAGACTTACAAAAATGGTACTAACACTGCCACGCTTGACGCTCAGCATGAAGAGGTTAGTGTTAGGACTGGTCGGCTGGTGTCAGGATAATGTGACTGGGTGGGACATTATGCTCCATGTCTGCAGCATGATGCCCCAGTGCTAGACATCACTATAAACTGCCACACTGCAGACATCATAGCGATATGACTGAAAAATTGTTAAAGCTACGTTAAAAATTATAAACACCACACCACCACATGTTACTGAGAGAACTTTTACTGTCAAGCCAGTAAAGCCATGTGACCATCCATATCTGCCATTTCTCATATTCAATTATCAGTTCTTTGTCTACATCATATGAATCTGATAAATTTTAAACACTCAGTGTTGCCTACATTAACATTGGAGATTTTGCCTAAGTTATTGAAGCTTTCATATTTGTGATTCTAAATGTCCAAACTTCAGAAAGTACTAAATAAAATTGGTGACCCCCATTTTGGAGAGTGGATAATCCAACCCAATTAATTTAAATAGCAGATCTTGACTAGAGCTCAGACAGTGACCAGATAATCTGGCCAATGGTCATTTACATCAATGAACATAGTATCTAGTGACCAGATTATCTGACAAATGGTCATTTACATCAATGAACATAGTATATAGTGACCAGATGATCTGACCAATGGTCATTTACATCAATGAACATAGTATCTAGTGACCAGATGATCTGACTAATGATCATTTACATCAATGAACATAGTATCTAGTGACCAGATGATCTGACCAATGGTCATTTACATCAATGAACATAGTATCTCATAGGGAGTTTCCCTCAAGGTGGCACTATGAAAACCAGCTCAGAATGGACAATGTTTACAGTGAGCATCCAATCTGGTAGAGAAGTGTCCAAAGGCACATATATGAGGTAATGGGTTGAGTTCTATGGCATGTATATTTACCAGTATTTGCAGGTAGCTTTCTTCTTTTAGTAAGTCAAAAGATCAAAAGTTAAGGTCATTGTAAAAGATGAAAATTGGTTTCTGCACAGTAGCATTAGTTCTACATCGCCCAAAAGTATGAATACATTGCTCTTGGGGTATTGAATGAGCTTGTTGATTTCAGTGAAAGTGTCAAATGTTAAGGTCACTGTAACTTATAGAAGAAAAATATTTTTGCACAAGAATAACTGTAATTATACAGCAAATGCCTAGACCAAATGTTGCATGTAGCTTGCCATAAAGGCAATTAAGAAACTGTTTGATTTGGGGATAAAATGTCAAAGGTTAAGTGTTTTATATGCACTGACAATGCCACTACTGTGGTATTGGGTGCAGCCATAAAAATTAAACTTCAGATCTGAAGACTGAAAAGTTCAGGTGATCAAATAATGTAGCTAGTTTTTATCAGTATACAAATAATTCCTGCCACATAAATCAGTAATGGTTGTCTGTGCAGGCTAACATGGAGAATAACTTACCCCATTATTTATCCAAATATCTAATCCCTTCATTTTTTCAGGGATCCCAAGTGGCCAAGTGGTCTAAAGCGCTCTCCATTATGGGTCACTGCCATCTCACCTCTGTCTGCATGGGTTCAAGTCTAAGATTCAATAAATGTGGATATGTGAGAAAGCTTACCAGTAGTTTCTCTTGGGTCGGTGGTTCTTTCGCGAATTTCCTGGTCACTTCCTCCACCTTTAGTACTAGCCGCCATGTACTGAAAAATGGCGTTAAGCCCCACAACAACCAACCAACCAACCTTAATTTTTCCTGACACAGTATTACCAAAATTTTTAATAATTACCAGACAGCAAAAACATTTATTTTTTAAGCAAAAAAGTTGGAACATAAATTATTGTATCTTGTACCCACACTAAAAAATTTAAACTACTTTAATTAACCTAACTTTAACTCAAGTTTATCTGGACTCCACAGATTTGAAGTATCTTTATACTGACTGAGATTTTATTCCTCCAAGAGATTTGACCTGTCCAGCATTGATAATTGAATGTTTGGATATTTTCAATTAATAATGCTACCTTGAATTGAGCATAATTTTGAAAATGATGGCATCCAGTAGTTATTTATCACCGATTTCTTCAGTTTGATTCATCATTGGAATTGTCTGACACATAAAGTCAGAGTTGAAAAGAAAGAAGTATTTCACATTTTTTATGTTTATGTGAGTGACATAATCTATATTATAATTGCAATCTATACTACAAGTCAAATATTTCTTCCAACCATGGATTAGTATTCAAATTAGTACAGGAAGACTGCTAAATCTGAGCTTGACAGGATTTATAAACTTCAAAAATGAACAGCATGCATAATTGTATATGCATCTATTGATCATCCCTCAAACAGCACTTAAATGGCTCACAATATATGAAAGTATGTATTTTCATAACCTTTTAGAACAAAACCAAGAACAGAGCAATTTAAAAATAGCTTCCAATACTCTGTTGCAGTTCTGTGAAACAACCTTCCACAACATGTAAAATCTGCTGAAAATATTAAAGTACTTTAGAAGAGATATCATGAGCATGCATGTGTTTCTAATAGATGATGGATCTTAATACTAAATACATTTAAAAAAATAGTAATTATTGCTATCTTCATATAATGTGCATTGTTATACTCTCCTTAAGGTGGTCTCAAGAGAGAATGGTCCTTGACTAATAAGTCACCCTTTATAAATAAAGTATTATTATTATTATTATTATTATTATTATTATTATTATTATTATTATTATTATTATTATTATTATTATTATTATTATTATTATTATTATTATTATTGTTATTATTATTATCTCAGCACTTATTTTGATTCATTGTTGGAATTGTCTGGCAAATAAATTCAGAGTTGAAAAGCCAGAAGTATTCCACAGGTCCAGCTTCTTATGGGTGACATCAGAAATGTATCATATTGTTAAAGTGTGACCCACAAACCCATCTTATCACTCATCCCATCTGTTTCATATTGTTCAACACCCACAAGTCTTATTTTCTCACTCATACCAAATGACATTGTATCATATTGTTCAACACCCACAAGTCTTATCTTCTCACTCATATCAAATGACATTGTATCATATTGTTCAACACCCACAAGTCTTATCTTCTCACTCATACCAAATGACATTGTATAATATTGTTCAACACCCACAAGTCTTATTTTCTCACTCATACCAAATGACATTGTATCATATTGTTCAACACCCACAAGTCTTATCTTCTAACTCATATCAAATGACATTGTATCATATTGTTCAACACCCACAAGTCTTATCTTCTAACTCATATCAAATGACATTGTATCATATTGTTCAACACCCACAAGTCTTATCTTCTCACTCATACCAAATGACATTGTATAATATTGTTCAACATCCACAAGTCTTATCTTCTCACTCATACCAAATGACATTGTATAATATTGTTCAACATCCACAAGTCTTATCTTCTCACTCATACCAAATGACATTGTATAATATTGTTCAACATCCACAAGTCTTATCTTCTCACTCATATACCAAATGACATTGTATAATATTGTTCAACACCCACAAGTCTTATCTTCTCACTCATACCAAATGACATTGTATAATATTGTTCAACACCCACAAGTCTTATCTTCTCACTCATACCAAATGACATTGTATAATATTGTTCAACACCCACAAGTCTTATCTTCTCACTCATACCAAATGACATTGTATAATATTGTTCAACACCCACAAGTCTTATCTTCTCACCCATACCAAATTATAATATTGTTTAACACCCACAAGTTTATATTTTCACTCATCCCTTGTGCATCATGTTGTTCAACACCCACATGCCCAGCTCTTAACTCATCCGAAGTGTATCATGGTGTTCAACACATACAGGTACATGTTCTCAAACATCCCAAGTGTATTATGCTGTTTTACACTCACAGGTCCATCTTCTTATACAAAGTGTATCATATTGTTTAAGAATAGGTGGTTATTCAAAACTATGCCCTATTTAAAAAACTTATTGAATAGCTTATGCCAGTATTCTAGAATAGTATATGCCAGTAGTCTAGAATAGTCCATGTCAGTAGTCTAGAATCAGTAATGTCAGTAGTCCAGAATAGTCAGTGTCATTAGTCGAGAATAGTACATGTCAAAAGTCCATGTCAGTAGTCTAGAATAGTACATGTTAATAGTATACAATAGTCCATATCAGTAGTCTAGAATAGTACATAAGTAAAAAGAAGTGTTATGAGTGTATGCTCTTAAAATAAGTAACATCAAAGAGTGAAAGACAACAAGTTTTGTAAAATTTAACAAATAATTTATTTTCCTAGAATACAAAGTGAAAATGAGAAAGAATGACCAAGTCGTCACAATTACAAGATTATATGGTTCTCTTCTTGACCTCAGGTCACAATTAGCATTTTCTCCAAAAACATTATCTAATAAAAAATAACCTTCTAGAATAATCCTGATCTATTTCAAAGGGACTGAATCCTAATGATTTTTTTAACTGATTCCCTAACAGTAAACAAAATGAATGCCTTCATCCCAATCTTTACCTGTATCAAAACAATATGACCCAATCATATTTTTCAAAGTTTGATGAAATCTTTCTAAATCCCCTTGGCTCTCAGAGTAATATAGGCAGAAGACTTGAATTGTTCGATGCCTAATTTGTAAATAACTTGCTGGAAAATCCCAGACATAAAATTTTCATTTTATCAGATTGGACAGATTTGTGAAGGGCAAATTGAGTAAGAATCTTTATCAAAGCTTTTACTATTGTTTTAACTTTAATATTCCTCAAAGGAATTGCCTCTGAGAATCTTGTTGACACACACATTATTGTCAACAAGTACTGACTACATGAATTATTCAAGGGACTGACACGATCAACCATTATTCTGCTAATTAGTTCATCAAATGCAGGAACAGGTTGCAGATTAGACCTATGTATTTTCTGATTGGGTTTTCCTACCATTTGACATATGTGACAAGATCCACAGTATTTACAAACATCACATTTAATTTTTGGCTAACAGAAGTGATTCAAGATCTTGTGATAAGTCTTATTAATTCTTAAATGACCAGCCAATGGAGTTTCATGGGCCAGACTAAGAATTTCCTGTCTGTATTCTGTATTTTGGAACTACAATTTGATAGTTCACTGACCACTCATCACCAGCAGGTACCTCAGGTGGTCTCCATTTTCTCATTAGAATCCCATTTTAAACAAAATAACAAACATTTACTTCTGTGACTTCAATTTCACTAATGGCCCTTTGAAAGAAACAGGAGATTGCAGGAACTTTTTCCTGTTTGATGACCTGTGGTTGCTGTTTGTCACCCTGATTGGAATAAGGAGATTGAGTAATTAAAACAGGTTCACAGTGATCAATACCCTTTGCTTGATCCAAATGAGGAGTGATAGTGACCTCATCAAAAGCCTGACCAATACATGTGTCAACTAAAGGTATACATTCCTGATCAACATCAATCTCAAGAGCTTTATTTGTCATAGATGTAATAACTTCACAAGCTGGGTATAAATCCTGGAATTCTTTCTCAAGAGGATCAACTGTTTGATTCAAAAAAGTTTTGTCAGTTACAACTGGATTAACCACAACCTTATGTCCAGCCATGTCATTGCCTAGTAATAAATGAATGCCCTCAATGGTTAATGGCAACAATGTTCCAACTGTCACATGTTCTGAAATTAAGTTTGATGAGAAATTTACAAAATGGAGTGGAACATTAACAAAACTACACTCTACTCCTTGAATAAGAATACTCTCATTAGAAGAAGACTTCTCAGAAAAAGGCAAAGTACCTGATAATAAAAGACTCAGAGAAATTCATGTGTCCTTTAAAGTTTTAACAGGGATAGGATTGGCCAAATCACCCATGAGTGATATTAAACCATTTGACATTAATATTTCATAATTATGCATAATAACATTAGACTTGGGTTTATCAGACCAAACAAATGTATTGCTTTCAATACAATACTGTGATCTTGACCTCGTAGAAATAAGATCATTTGGAATAAGTCTGTCTTGATTCTCTTCCTTATTTTTTAATTTGAAGCAATCATAAATAATGTGTCCTTTCTTCTTGCAATATGTACATGTAGAAGAGATAAGGATTTTTGATCAAGCTTATCAGAAACTTGATTTCTAAAAGTATACCAGATTGAAATTTGGAAGGGCTTGTATTAGCCTGAAATATTTTTTCCAGAAGACTGATGAGTGGAAGACTTACTAACAAAAGAAACTTTATTATCTAAAGAATACTCATCAGTATGACCAGCATTTTCTAATTTCTTGACATTATGCTCATCAGAATAAGTCTTAACGTCACAATGGAAACAAATCTTGAACTCTTCAACTAATATGAGTTGTCTGAGATTTTCGTAATATTGATAAACTTTCTTAGCTAAGCAGCTTCTATCAAATAACTGCTCTTTTTCTCTTATAAATTTGACATGAATTTGTCCATCTTCATTTTTATAGTTCCTGAACTTTTGTCAATAATCCTCAGGGACTAATTCATAACCTTTTAAGATGCATTCTTAAATGCATTCAAATCATAGTCTGCACTTTGCTGTACTTACAGGTAGGCATAGATGTCTCAGGCTTTGCCAAAAAATGCACTTATTGCCACCAAATATTGGACAAATATATTTCCTATTTCTTGCTTCATTAAAGAAGCATTTGCCTTGTAAAGGTCATATTTTCTGGCAAACAATTCATCCTTTATCAAGAAGTCTAACTGTTCCTGATTTGAAATAAAGATCCCCACTTTTAAGCCTGTGGATTTCACTAAAGATTTCTAAAATGTGAAAAAATACCTGAGACTTAGAAAATTACAAAAACAAGGTGAATCAAAATTTTGAAAACAATGTTTTCTGAAATATATTAGAAAAACTTGTATCCTAAATAAGCCCCCAATTTTTTTGTGATGAGTCTGTGCTCTTAAAATAAGTAAGAGAAAAAGAGTTGAAGACAACAATATATTTACAATTTAACAAATAATTCTTTTCTCTAGAATACAAAGTGAAAATGAGAAAAAGAATTTAAAGTATCTCAAATAAAATCGCAGAATAATCCAATAATTACAGACACAAGCCCTAGTAATTTAAAGTCATGAAAAAAACTCAGTGCAAGCCAAGAAATACAAAAATTAAGGCGATGACATGTCTGTTATAACCTATAGTGTGTTCATGTGTAAGTAGTATAATTCCAGGTTGGAATGCAGTATAAATTTCAGTGAATGTCTATCCAAGAATTTTTTCAGATTACTTTTGTTTTTCTAGAGAATATAACTCTTGATTTCAATAATTTGAAAATTTGTTTTGTCCCATATGGACAACATAATACAGCTTAAAAGTGCTGGATGTTAAAAAACAAATGACCAAGTTCTCACAATTACAAGATTATATAGTTCTCTATTTGACCTCAAGTCACAATTAGCATTTTCTAAAAATAACCCATTACCTAATGGAAAATAACCTTGTATAATGTTTGTAGTGTTTACAAAATCAAAACCATAACCTGGATTTCACTCAGGAAATTACAAAACTTACACCCAATTCAATGATCCTAATATTAAGTAAACAATGAAAAATTATAATTTGCATTTATATCTTTATGAATAAATTATCCCATAATTGATTATCAAATTATATATTGTCAACTGATATATTTTTTCGAGGATTGGAACTTTATGTGCATGAACACTTTAAAAAGTCGATGAAAAAAAAAAATCCATGCCTTTGAAATTCACAATGTACACTCATGACCTTTGATACTTGCTTGCATATGCTAAAATTGTGTTATTCAAGCATTCTTTAATATTTCATAACCAGTGTTTTCTTAGCATTTTGAGAAAGGACACATTTCAGCTGAAATGGAACAAAATATGAAAGAGCTGTCCCTAAATGTTTCTCTAAAAACAAAATATGTAATAGCTGTCCATAAATGTTTCGCTTAAAGCAAAGTATGTAACAACTGTCCTTAAAAACATTGTTTTAAGAATTAAACGTGACAAAATATCAAATACCTAATCTTGTTTTTTTACCAAAATTGTGATTCTTGGTCTTTGACTTAAACTCTATATTCCAAAAATCAGCAAAATTTTATCAAAGGATCAAACTACCCATGACTGCTTTCAATTCCTTTATTACCTGTAACACCTCCAGTAAGCATCTCAGGATTTGTTCTTAAATTCACCAAATTTAAAAAATAAGGTAATCAATTAACAGCTTGTTCTGTACACATCTATTATGTAACAGATCTGTTTGCTCTGCCAAGAATCATCACATGGGCTGATGTACTGACAGAACATTTCCAGCCCCAGTAGACTGGTTTTGACTGGATTTTACAATATATTGATAGAACTCATACAAATACTGTATTTGAATTTCCTTTTCAATAATTTAAAAAAAAAATCTTTTAATTTTCAGAGCAGTAGATTTAATGTATAAAATTGTATGTGCTGTAGATGATCTTTTAAACTAATTTTGGCCTATTTCCAGTAGAATCACATTATGTTATAGTCTGCTTGAACATTTTGTTAGCATAAAAGTACATCTTCAAATGATTTCATCAAACAATCATTTGAAAACTGACCTGTGAGAAATGACTCAGAAAAACCAAATGAAGATTAAAAATGTATGAAGTATGACAAATAATTATAACCTGTCACATGTGAATAAAATTTTCTTTTGTAGTACCAAAAACATTTAATGAGATTGTGTGTTAGGATGGTCATGAATATTGTCAGCAGTGTTGCTTGTTTATGATGATTGTAATTAGTTTTGTCAACTTTGTTAAAACAGTGTATAAAGATTGTCATGGATGTTGTAAACAGTGTATAAAGATTGTCATGGATGTTGTAAACAGTGTATAAAGATTGTCATGGATGTTGTAAACAGTGTATAAAGATTGTCATGGATGTTGTAAACAGTTAAGATTGTGTATGAAGATTGTCATGGGTGTTGTAAACAGTGTATAAAGATTGTCATGGATGTTGTAAACAGTGTATAAAGATTGTCATGGGTGTTGTAAACAGTGTATAAAGATTGTCATGGGTGTTGTAAACAGTGTATAAAGATTGTCATGGATGTTGTAAACAGTTAAGATTGTGTATGAAGATTGTCATGGGTGTTGTAAACAGTGTATAAAGATTGTCATGGATGTTGTAAACAGTGTATAAAGATTGTCATGGATGTTGTAAACAGTGTATAAAGATTGTCATGGATGTTGTAAACAGTGTATAAAGATTGTCATGGGTGTTGTAAACAGTGTATAAAGATTGTCATGGGTGTTGTAAACAGAGTAAACAGTGTATAAAGATTGTCATGGGTGTTGTAAACAGTGTATGAAGATTGTCATGGGTGTTGTAAACAGTGTATAAAGATTGTCATGGGTGTTGTAAACAGAATTAAGATTGTGTATGAAGATTGTCATGGGTGTTGTAAACAGTGTATAAAGATTGTCATGGGTGTTGTAAACAGAGTTAAGATTGTGTATAAAGATTGTTATGGGTGTTGTAAACAGAGTTCTGATTGTGTATGAAGATTGTCATGGATGTTGTAAACAGTTAAGATTGTGTATGAAGATTGTCATGGGTGTTGTAAACAGTTAAGATTGTGTATGAAGATTGTCGTGTGTTGTAAACAGAGTTAAAATTATGTATGAAGATTGTCATGGATGTTGTAAACAGTTAAAATTGTGTATGAAGATTGTCATGGATGTTGTAAACAGTTAAAATTGTGTGTGAAGATTGTCATGGATGTTGTAAACAGTTAAGATTGTGTATGAAGATTGTCATGGGTGTTGTAAACAGAGTTCTGATTGTGTATGAAGATTGTCATGGGTGTTATAAACAGAGTTAAAATTGTGTATGAAGATTGTCATGGATGTTGTAAACAGTTAAAATTGTGTATGAAGATTGTCATGGGTGTTGTAAACAGAGTTCTGATTGTGTATGAAGATTGTCATGGATGTTGTAAACAGAGCTAAGATTGTGAATGAAGATTATCTTGGGTGTTGTAAACAGAGTTAAAATTGTATATGAAGATTGTCATGGTTGTTGTAAACAGAGTTAAGATTGTGAAAATTGTCATGCATGTTGTTAGCAGTGTTAAGATTGTGTAATTATGAAGGTTTATGCATTTTCCTCCATATCCTGAACACTTTTGTATGCACAGTTATGCAACTTGTTGTGTACTTCTGATAACACCAACAGAGCAGGTCACTGACCCTTTATGACTGGTTTCTGTAACTTGTTTGGTTTTTGTATTATTGTATGCAGTGATGAAGCTTGCATGATACTCTGGAATTCTTGTTTATGTGATGTCATGACTTTGCATACAGTCTAAGTAAAACAAATGAACTACAAATTATACATATCTTTTGTTTCTGTTAAAATAGTTGAGGATGAACCCGTGATCACAGACAACATGGTCACCTTTAGAGTTGGTGAGGGAACAACAAATGTCATCAAATTCCCACCATTTCCCACTGATTTGAATCCAGATTTTAAAGACACGGTGTGGACAAATTTTAAAGACTACACCAAAGCAGAGACTTATTTTGCAGCTTTATTCAAGCTTAGACCAGAAGTAGGAATTATTCCACAAAAACCATCTTATATTGATCAGTTCAAATTTGGAATTATTGAAGGCTACATCTCAATAACATTGAAAAGAGGTGAGTAGTTTGAATCTTGTTATGCATGTAAAATTTTAAATTAAAGTGACATTTTTAATGCATTTGTATTTTTTGATGAAATAATGTTGTCATATATACAAATATTGCATAATATTGTCACATATACATATGTAATATTATATTGTCACATATACATATGCAAGAGGAATACATTATATGTGGAACTAAATTTTGTTAAAGCCTCTGGGTGTAAATCTGTCATGTCTAGGTGAGATGGGAGGAGAAAAGCAAGTGATAGACATTTCACAGTTTCAATATAGATAATAGTGAAAAGTGTGAGGTAATTTGGTGGCAAGCCATCAGAGTTGCATGTTTTTTTTTTCTTGCTTTGAAATTTGATTTACATACTATATATTATCACTTTAAAGTTCAGTTCAACTGCAAGCAACAAAGACCCTGATCTGTTATTGCAAAATGTGCCAGTAGATCAGGGACGGTGTTGTTTCTTTTACTGATTACTCCAAATACAAGCAAGAATATATTGCAGTTTTGCCAATTAGTTTGTTAATTTGATATATTTTGAATTCTTATGACAGCATATCCAGGTCCAAGTTTTTAGTGAAGCAGGTTCATCCATAATTGATTTGGAGTCTTGATGGGACAGGGAGTTAGTACTTGTGACCAGACATAGTTAATCTAGGATTGTTGCTGTTTTTGTTGTCAGTGTTGTTTTTCTTCTTCTTTTTTTCCATCTTTTTGCAATGGGATGATTGAAGTTTGATAAAATTTGTAAAGCTTATTGCAGATTTAAATCACAGTGAAAATTTTTGTTACTACTTACTGCCTCATTTGATTGGATAGTTGTCTTTACATTTTTCTTCTCTTGCAATTAGTGGTTGTAAAATGTTTTCAATGTTAAAATGCTGCTCATTCAATGTCTAATTGTCTGCCATGATGGTTATCTCAAAAATCTTTTCATAACTTATAATCAAATTATGATTTTCTCTCAAACACAAATGGTTGTAACAAAATGGGGTTTTCCCTAAAACACAAATGGTTGTATCAAAATGGGGTTTTCCCTAAAACACAAATGGTTATATCAAAATGGGGATTTCCCTAAAACACAAATGGTTGTATCAAAATGGGGATTTCCCTAAAACACAAATGGTTGTATCAAAATGGGGATTTCCCTAAAACACAAATGGTTGTATCAAAATGGGGATTTCCCTAAAACACAAATGGTTGTATCAAAATGGGGATTTCCCTAAAACACTAGAGCAAATTGTAGCTGAATATAATGGTACACATCTGATTTTTGACTTTTGGAGGCATTTTTCAGCCTGAGATCAATTTTCACTAAATATTTACCAATCATCCAGACCCAATAAGCAGGATGTGCCTGTTTCTCATATTCTGGTCAGCTGTGACCAAACTGCAAAAAAGCTAAAGATTAGTCTTAATTAAACAAGCAAGAAAGCCAGCATGACTAATTAACAGTTAATCCTTATTATTGCAATTAGCTTGTGAAAAGGACTGGTCCTCTGACAAAATTCAAAGCATCCATGTTCCACAGTGTGTTATTAAAGTACCAGCAATTGACTGGTAAATAAATCATGCCATATTTTGTTGACTAGCAGTATCTAAATAAAAGCTACATGTAACATACTTGTACATGTAAAAGCTTATTTTCCTATGTTTTATATTCCTTTTAAATTCTCTAAAGGCTTTTAACATTGTTTAAAAAAATGTATTTATGCTAAATAATTTGTTGAGAGTACATATGCTGTGTGGTATGTTTCTCCATTCCTTCTTTTAATTTAATGATGGTAATTAATGTTTTTACATATGGTACAATATTGCCAGGTGTTCACTTATGTAAGTTTCTTTGGTGGGAATTGAGATGTTACAGCATCACAGAGATCATTCTTGGGATTAAAACTAATTGCTGACAAATTTTTTGTTATGGTTTAATATTTGTTATGGTTTATTTTCTGATTTTAGTATTGTAAGGTTAGAAACATTCATAAATTGACTTGAATAATGTTTAAACATAACATTCTATTTATAGAAGATAAATGTACTAAAATCGGGAGTTCTCTGCAAAAATCATGAGATAATATGAAATTGGAAGGTAGGCATTGAGTTTTCTCCTTAGCAAATCATTTCTGAAAAATAAGTGTTACAAGTCTTTTTTTTGTATGACCATGTTGGGAGGAAAAATGAGCCTCCATACTGGAGTGCATCCAACATGGACCAAGGGAGCTAACTCCTCTGTATGCACATTATAGTGTTTCACTGGATAGTTTGGTGAAATTTCATCCAACAATGACCTATTGCAAAAAAAAAAAAATGTGAATAATTGTACACTGAAGATACAAATAAAAAC
This sequence comes from Potamilus streckersoni, assembly GCA_016746295.1. Taxonomy (NCBI): domain Eukaryota; kingdom Metazoa; phylum Mollusca; class Bivalvia; order Unionida; family Unionidae; genus Potamilus; species Potamilus streckersoni. The sequence continues at coordinate 8,171,712 of JAEAOA010001897.1, read as the reverse complement.
ACTAACTTATGATTTTTGTAGGAAGCATGCTTGTGAGATTTTGACAAGCAATCAGGTTAATTCCTTATACAACTGGTGGCTTTTATACTGAACCAACCATTTTTACAGCAAAGAGCTATATTGAATATTTTCCTATGACAAGGCAGCTAAAAGAATCAGTATGTACCTTATCCATGAATAAATTTCACTAGTACTATAACAAATTAACATACTTTTCAACACCCTTCAACCATCTCGATTTTTAGAAATGCTATGCTTATGATAATTAGGTTAAAGCCTTTTACCTTAAACATTTGGCAGGTGTCAAAATAGGAAACTATCCAGTGAGATCTAAGTACTGTGAATAGCTTTATCTATGTAATACATGAGGACATGGTACAGGTAGTAAAGCAGCAAAAGCATAAGCAAGGACAGGTTATGAGAATATCTATAAGATGAAAAATGTCTGTCTGTAATATGATCTCCTTCTTAACAATTTAATCAAAATTAATTAATTAATTTTTAAATTTAATTTAATCAAAATTAATTGAACTTGGGACTACTTTTACTGTTCTTTATAGTCACCAGGTATGAAGATAGCTTCCCACCCAAGGGTCCAAGTGTGTGTGTGGGGTGAGGGTGAATAGTCAAAAGTATTATTTTGGATGAAACTTAGTAGTGTTTAAATATTCATAATGGAAATGCACATTTTATATGTAGCAAAATTAAGTCAGGGCTGAATTGAGGGTAAGGTGATGAGAAGAGTGAGGGTCAGATATCATAGTTTCAGTTGAAGCACTAATGTGAAATGTATTGGGAATTGTGCTGGCAAGCCATCAGAGTTGCACTTGTTCTTACTTTGAATTTGATTTGCATTTTTTTGTATTAGATTTTAAATTAGGTATAAATGAACACAATTCATACTGAGAATTTGGTATATTTGATGTTGTACTCATATTGTAAATTTGGTATAAATGAACCCAACTCATACTGAGAATTTGGTATATTTGATGTACTCATATTGTAAATTTGGTATAATTAAACCCAACTCATACTGAGAATTTGGTATACTTGATGTACTCAGACTGTAAACTTGGCATAAATGAACCCAACTCATACTGAGAATTTGGTATATTTGATGTACTCAGATTGTAAATTTGGCATAAATGAACCCAACTCATACTGAGAATTTGGTATATTTGATGTACTCAGATTGAAAACTTGGTATAAATGAACCCAACTCATACTGAGAATTTGGTATATTTGATGTACTCAGATTGTAAACTTTGTATAAATGAACCCAACTCATACTGAGAATTTGGTATATTTGATGTACTCAGATTGTAAACTTGGTATAAATGAACCCAACTCATACTGAGAGTTTGGTATATTTGATGTACTCAGATTGTAAACTTGGCATAAATGAACCCAACTCATACTGAGAATTTGGTATATTTGATGTACTCAGATTGTAAACTTGGTATAAATGAACCCAACTCATACTGAGAATTTGGTATATTTGATGTACTCAGATTGTAAACTTGGTATAAATGAACCCAACTCATTCTGGGAATTTGGTATATTTGATGTACTCAGATTGTAAACTTGGCATAAATGAACCCAACTCATACTGAGAATTTGGTATATTTGATGTACTCAGATTGTAAACTTGGTATAAATGAACCCAACTCATACTGAGAATTTGGTATATTTGATGTACTCAGATTGTAAACTTGGTATAAATGAACCCAACTCATACTGAGAATTTGGTATATTTGATGTACTCAGATTGTAAACTTTGTATAAATGAACCCAACTCATACTGAGAATTTGGTATATTTGATGTACTCAGATTGTAAACTTGGTATAAATGAACCCAACTCATACTGAGAATTTGGTATATTTGATGTACTCAGATTGTAAACTTGGCATAAATGAACCCAACTCATACTGAGAATTTGGTATATTTGATGTACTCAGATTGTAAACTTGGTATAAATGAACCCAACTCATTCTGAGAATTTGGTATATTTGATGTACTCAGATTGTAAACTTGGCATAAATGAACCCAACTCATACTGAGAATTTGGTATATTTGATGTACTCAGATTGTAAACTTGGTATAAATGAACCCAACTCATACTGAGAATTTGGTATATTTGATATACTCAGATTGTAAACTTGGTATAAATGAACCCAACTCATTCTGAGAATTTGGTATATTTGATGTACTCAGATTGTAAACTTGGTATAAATGAACCCAACTCATTCTGAGAATTTGATGTTGATATTTGATGTTGTACTCAAATTGTAAATTCAGTATATTTTAAGTTGTGCTCGTATTGTACATTTGGTATATTTGAAGTTGTACTCAAATTGTAATTTTAGTATATTTGAAGCTGTACCCAAATTGTAAATTTTGTACATTTGAGCTCCTACTCAAAATGTAAATTTGGTATATTTGAACTCTTACTCAGATTGTAAATTTGGTATTTGAACTCTGAAATTGTCAGTTTGGTATATTTGAACTTGTACTCAAATTGTATTTCTGTACCCATTCCTAAATGTCAGGGACTAGTAAATAGTATTTGAAAAACTTTTATAAACATTTTTAAGTCAAGGATTAGTGAAAACTTTCAGTTTTTGCCTCTCATGGTCTTTCTCTGTATCTGTCTGTCTGTCTGTCTCTATTGGTATATCATACAAAAGCATGTGTGGCTGTGTCCTTCACTATGTTAGATAATTTGCTGAATTCTTGTTTGTTTTAAAGCAGATTTCATTGTTAGTATCTTCACATTAGTTAAACATTTCTAGATTTGCTTTAGTAATACATGTACATCATTCATCAGTCTTTTCAAATCAGTTTTGTAAGTTTATGTGACAGATTACTTCAAAAGAAGGACACTTATTTTTGTGGACAATTCTTTTTTTGTCCTTGACTGCCCTATGTGGTCAGGGTTAAATTAGTTTTAACCTAAATTATTTTAATGTGCAACATTAACATAACACCATAGTTTATAAATTAAAAATGAATATATTTCTACACAAGAAAAACATTTTTAATTTTACATACTGATCAGGAGATATAAAGATTTTGTCCACACAATTGGTATCTGAATTTTTAGGCTTGTTGTAGCCAGTGTTGTTGTCAGTGTTGTAGTCAGTGTTGTTGTCAGTGTTGTAGTCTTTTTCTTCTTGCAACAAGATTACAGATGTTAGGTCAGATTAATAGGACTACTGGTAGCCACAGTGGCCAGTGTTTCAGCCACTTCTCCTGAGTGGAGGATCCTATTTTCTTGTTGCAATAAGTAGTCATTACAATGCTGCTAATCCTAATCCAAGCTAAAAATGGCTGCCTTTATAGCCATTTGGCTACTAATCTCCTAAACAGATAGTAGTATTGTCATAGGGGTTTTAAACCCTACAGGATAATGTGGACATGTTAACTCAATCATAAAAATATCTTGTGAACATGAAAACTCAAGATGAAAATATTATTATTATGGTATTTAGTCAGTGGGAACATCATTTCAGTACTGATCAGTACAAACACCAACAAAAAATGACAGAAGAAACAAACTTATTCCTGGAAATTCTTTTTGGCTCATAGAGTGCAACCCTCTTCAAAGAGTCTCTTGTTTATTCACCATTTACCAATATTTCATCCTTTTTAAGTATACTGTGACAAAAAAACACAAGGTCACAGCCTTGAGAAAATTATTAATCATTTTATTCATAATGTTCATATCACATCATTATGTGTGTATTGTTCTTTATAAATTTGCAGGTGGGGACTCAAATGCATTGACCGAGAACTGTATTAGTGCTTCGGAAGATCAACCCATTAGTGCAAACTACAGATGTGCAAAAAATTTCACCCTTGCACAGTGGGGTCTTCCATTTCAGCATAATGACAGGTAGGTAAAGCCCCAATGGTAAAGCCATTGAGTGTACTGGCTTGATTAGTCATTGAATGCACTAGCTTGATTTGTCAATACAGTGTAGTGTCTTCCATTTAAACATTATGGCAGGTAGGTAAACCCTAGTGGTAAAGTCACTTAGTGCACTGGCTTGATTTGTCACTACTTTGTAGTGTTTTCAATTTCAGCATAATGACAGGTAGGTAAAGCCCCAGTGGTAAAGCCATTGAGTGTACTGGCTTGATTCCTCAATACAGTGTAGTGTCTTCCATTCATGTATAATGAGAGGTAGGTAATGCTCCAGTGGAAAAGCCATTGAGTGCACTGGCTTGATTAGTCAGTACAGTGTAGTGTCTTCCATTCAAGCATAATGGCAGGTAGGTAAAACCCTAGTGGTAAAACCATTGAGTGCACTGGCTTGATTAGTCAGTACAGTGTAGTGTCTTATATTCAAGCATAATGAGAGGTAGGTAATGCCTCAGTGGTATCTTTCTTAGAGCCTGGTACCAGCATCATTGCCAACAGCAGCATACTAGGTACATACCTTGTCACACAGAAAACCTCCATTAGACACAAACCAGCACAATGACAAAGACTACCCCTCCAATACATAGTTCCACAGATAACAACACAGACAACACCAACAGCTCTACAGTGGCCCAACACACACACATCCAACACATACATTTACATGATGGCTTTCACATCAGCTCCATAACATCACTAATAGCACAGCTAAGACATCTCAGTAACAAATCGGACAGCATTGACAGCTGCCACACTGCCCAGTACAGGCAGCTTAAATATGCTAGATAGATTCCAACAAATGCATCGTCACTGCTCACAGTCAAATGATGGCTGCCCCAAAAACACATACAGCTCTACAGCTAGAGCTATCATGCCATAAAGTGGATGCTAACTGAAAAGACTTTGTATAAAGTTGGCATCTACCATGAGCCTGCATATACACAGGCTATATTGCAATGGCATTTGTACTCATGATATATCAGTTTTTTTGTTTCATGGGCTCTTTACTCATGCAACATGGAGTGAACCAAACTCACTACATGAAAATATTGTATGATATAATTATAAAAATCCGTCTTCAGGTAACACTGTACTACAAAGAAACAAAACTCAAGTAGATTTTATTACAAATACATGTAAACACAAACTGTACACAATTCAGTGACAGGCAACCATTTTTAAATTCTTATTGTTGTTTCTTTAAAATGAAAAGTCATATCAGTATATGGTTTTCACAAGAAGATTTCTTACGTCTTGCTGATCTTAAATTAAAATGGTGCTGATTTGAAGTAAGTATGTCTACCATAGTGGTCATTGTATAAATTTTATTGTAACTACACCTCATAAATGGAAAATTAAGTTGACATCTTGTTATGATTGGAAGAGTTCTTAATGTGTCTAGTTAATCCAAAATAAAAATGATACAAATTTACCAAGGATAATTATGGCCATCTTGAAAATATTAATTCTACCCTTCCCATGCGGATGGTTATGTCATCATGGGGTACACATTAATAGAAAAAAATAATGGTGCCAATCATGCATTCATTATGGCTCCCATGATAGCTGTCTTGAAAACCTTTCTCTCTCTGAATGGATGGTCACATTGGCATGAGGTTGTCACCAAAAGTCTTATAATGATGTCTGCTTGGTCCTAAATAAGAATGGTGTCAATCTGACACCAAGTATGGCCACTACTGTAGCTAAGTTTGAAACTCTTATTATCACTGACTGGTTTGATTATGTGGGGTTCAAAGCCATTTTTCAGAAAGATAGGCAATACACAGTGAATATTTGGTGGAAGAAGAAATATCCATTGACTGATCCATAATGGTTCATCCAAAACTCAAAGTCATGCAGAAGTAGTGAGGTGTTTGAGAAATGTAAAAGTGAACACCTTAGATCACTCTGTCACCTAGGGTCCCGTGCTATCAGTGAAGAATATCTTTAATTCCTGGAAATTTGTTTCACTCATTAGAACACTAGTCCCTTCAATTCAATGGGCTCTTTTTCTTTTCTTGAAATTTTTTTTAGGTTAAAATCATTTTGATTTTCAAAAGCTTACGATTTGAACTAAGAATTGGTATATGTGGTAGACAGATTTTAAAATTTTTTTTGTACTATTGCTGATAGTATCACATGAAAGAGTTATAAAAAAATCAGAAACCTTAAATAAATTCATGTAAAAGAAACTCGGAATGCAACTTGAGCAAATTTGATAGAAAGCATCATGTTTTGAAGATGGGGGGGGGGCAGATGATACCAATGAAATATGGCAGCCATTGGTATAACTAAAAAACAATAAAATCATTATACAAATGGTGCATGTTTGCCATCAAATATGCTAACCATTATTAAAATAGAAACAAGGCTGCTTTTCAAGCAATGCTCAACATAATGTAACCAAATTTCTCAGATTTGTTCCAATTTTGCCAATTAGGTACCAAATATGGTCACTATTATAATATTAAGAAAAACTTAAACATCACCTTATCAAAAGCTGCTCAGCAGAGAATGACCATATTGGATAGATGGCATCCTGGAATGATGGCTTTTGGGTTTGTTTGAATGAGGTTGATCTGCATTCAAATATGTACACCTATACTAAATATAGAAAATGTTTTCAAATAGCATCTCAAAGTCACTATTAGAATTTTAATAATTTTTATAGAAAGCAGCCCTGGCATAAAAGCATGTTAAATCAGACCAAACATTATAGAAACCATCTTGGCATGAGGTACAAATAATCCTAAGTCTGCCATAAAAAAATATGGCTGTTATAACTTATAAAAGCTAATTAACTTTATTTGGCCAGATTTTTTACATAAAGGATCTTAGTTTGAAGGCATTTAACATGTTTAGAATGATACTAATTTTCCAATTAGCTGCGGTGGTCATTATTTAAAATAGAAAAACATTAGTACAATATAATTTTAAAACTCACTTAATATATTCAACACTGATATAAAGCATCCAAGCATTCTGTGGCCATCCATTATACAAATGTATACATCATTAACAAAATTTACAGAGAAAGTATCCCACAGATTAAGCTGTCTTCACTGACTGCTTTTACTTTTAATTATTGGGTAGATATCAATCATGTGACTGAGTTATCTTGATTATTCTTTAGGTATTATAGTCAGCATCAGTGCACAGGTGAGCAGTGCTTGTTTCTTATTATGTCCCACCTCTTCCTCATTATTGTACAACAACATAATTGTACAAGAAATGTTTTATGACAATAAAGGATACATGAGTATATGAATTCATCTCTCTCCCTTTCTCTCAAACATGCCACTATTCATTATTGCTAACACTCTAGAATATCAAACTCATAACAAAAATAATATCAATACTTAATTTAAATATTTTTAAAAACATATTTGGCTCTCTCTTTGGGGGCTACTCACGGGCTAGAATCTGAATGTGAAAGAATGATTCCCAATCAGTGCTAGGCTGATCCCAGCCTTACTGTGTATTCTGGGCTGATCCCAGCTCAAGTAGAATTGGTGCTAGGCAGAATCCCAGCTCAATGTAAAAGACTCATTTCCAATCAGTGCCATGCTGATCACAGCATTACAGTGAATTTTAGGCTGATCCCAGATTAATTAGAATTGGTGATAGGCTGATCCAAGCTCATGTAAAATCTGTGCTAGTCTGACCCCAGCATGCTAATGTATTCTGGGCTGATCCCATCTTAACCAAGTCTATGCTAGGCTGATTCCTGCATAAGAGTGTATTCTTGGTTGATCCCAGATTCATGGAATAGAGCTAGGCTGATCCCAGCATGAAGCAAATATCTTATATTTTTCCTATTAACTGTAAAAGGAATGTATTTAATGGACATAACCTTTATGTTATTAGTATAGCTTATGAGTATCCGATTGGGGAAAAAAACCTTTGCGTTTTTAGTATAGCTTATGAGTATCTGATTGGGGGAAAAAGCCTTTGCGTTTTTAGTGTAGCTTATGAGTATCCGATTGGGGGAAAAAGCCTTTGCGTTTTTAGTGTAGCTTATGAGTATCTGATTGGAGAAAATGATCCTATCCCATGGTAGCCCCATGCAGATGAACAATATAGAAGGGTACATCCCATGATGTATTCATTAATTGGTGGAGACTGGGGTGGTGGTGGGCCAGCATAAATCAAAACGAAAAGTTTGATAACAGAGACTCAAAATCCATTGTTTGTATTTTTGAAAAGCCAGAGAGTTGAAACCATTGTCTGTACATTTGAAAAAACCTGAGAAGTGACTCATCACATGGTACTCCATATGACCCTGCAATGTTCCATAAGAGTCTCTAATTTGGTTGGCTCTTTGAATTCTGCTAATAATGCCAACCAATGGGAATAGTTCTGTTCATGCTTCCCTCCCCCAAGCCCCATGAAACAGCCAGAGGCCACAAACAGTCTCTGACTAATTCTCAGGCCAAGTCTGCCTCTCAGTTTGAATGTACATGTACACCACCCCCATCCAAGTGTTACCTACTGACTAAGCCTTATAATTCAAGAAACCAATGGGAATAGTTCTATTCATGCTCCCCCCCAGCCCCATGAAACAGCCAGAGCTACTACTAACAGTCTCTGGCCTAATTCTCAGGTCAAGTCTGCCTCTCAGTTTGAATGTACATGTACACCACCCCCATCCAAGTGTTACCTACTGACTAAGCCTTATAATTCAACAAACCAATGGGAATAGTTCTATTCATGCTTCCCCCCCAAGCCCCATGAAACAGCCAGAGCTACAAACAGTCTCTGACCTAATTCTCAGGTCAAGTCTGCCTCTCAGTTTGAATGTACATGTACATCACCCATATCCCAGTGTTACCCACTGACTAAGCCTTATAATTCAACATATATCATCTTACCACATCACTAGTGGCAATTCCTCCCTTAATGGTCTTTATCTAACAAACCCCATTGCAACATTAGCCATGAATACATACAATAACTCAAGATCATTAAGTTGTGCATAAACTTAAATTTTTTAAAAAATTTTCATTGCAAAAACTATGTAAACTAGTCAAAATATGATATTTAGATATGGGAAGGGGGAGTCCAAGTACCGCTTTAGGTTTGCTTCCAGTGATTTTTTTCTTTAGGGTTACAGCATTAATTACTGTAGTGTAAAGGGGAAAAACATGTTTTTCTTTAAATTTAGTTGATTAATTAGTTGATTCATTCTTATGTTGAAGGGTTGCCATGAGTTAAATGCTATATTAGTAGTTTGCAGTAATGAATGCTTTGTGGATAGGTAGATTTACTCTGATTAAAACCATCAATAAGAGCACATACAAACTTCACTTGTCAAATAATTTTATTCCTCTGACTTTATTTCCTTCCATTTTCAGAGTTATATTTTTGGCCAAGGTAAAGAATGGAGGTCGGACATATTATATTGATAGAGATGATTCGAATAAAACTAAATATTACAGCCTCAATGGAAAGTACCTAACATATACTTATGAGCTTGGATTCGATTTCATTAAACCATATCACTGCATCCTGAGTGGGAGTTGTCAAGATCAGCCCCTAGATGTTCCAGACTTCACAGCCTTGGTAAGTTTAATGTATGGTACTGACAAACTAATACAATGTCTAACCTATACTTGTACTTTTGACACATCATTTATTTTTTTTGTTGCAAACCCAGATTTCATCATATGTAAAATGCTACTCATTTTCCCTCTTGATTTTGAGCATTTTAGCAAGTTATTTCCCTTTGGTTGTATTTTGTAATCCTGAACAAAATGTTATACCATTGGGTTGTATTTTGTAATCCTGACCATACACACTTGGAACAATGTTATATCCTTAGGTTGTGTTTTGTAATCCTGATCTTAGACTTTGAGAAAAATGTTATACCCTTGAGTTGTATTTTGTAATCCTGACCATACACATTAGGAAAAATGTTATACCATTGGGTTGTATTTTTTGTAATCATGATCTCACTACAATATTACAAATAATACTAATCTCTCCGGTGGCCTAGTGGTTAGAGCATCTGCCTCGGATGTGGGAGATCATAGGTTCAGTCCCAGCTGAGTCATACCAAAGACTTACAAAAATGGTACAGTGTGACCCCACTATAACGCACACTTTTATTACATGTATTTGGATATGACTCCTGAAATTTCACTCATCTTGTTACTGATATGTTTCTCGTAAACAAAAGAGATGTAAGTACGTAAAGTAAATTGCGTAAAGTTTTATTATCATGTTGGAAAAGAGATTGCTAATAAATTTTAATTATAAGATGTTTGTGGCATTGCTCCTGAAATATATACATGTACATGTATTATTCTTGTACAGGGAAAACATTTCTTCTTAAAGTGCAAAAAATAACGTGTAGAAAGTTTATTATCATTTTGGGGAAGAAATCACATGGATTCTAATATAAAATGATCGTGGCATGGCTCTGGAAATTTCATTTACCTTATTATTCTCGTACATGGAAAACATTTCTTCTTAAAAGTGCAAAAAATAATGTGTAGAAAGTTTATTATTGTTATGGGGAGGAAATTCAAGTATGGATTCTAATATGAAACGTACATGGCATAGCTCCTAAAATTTTTAAATTTAACAAATTTCTTAGAGTTTTGAAACAAAATAAACATCAGAAATATGAGTATCTGAACCCATGTCTGGGTCTTTTGAGAACTTTGGTCTTTGTTTATTGTTTAAAGGGGACAGTTCATAAGTGTTAATGTTCTTATTACTGGTTCATGAGCAATGAAGCCATCAAATCTATGTGTTTGTTTATAATGCATTTCCTATACAATCATTGATCAAACAATATCCAACATATGTTCTATAAGCTGCATTCACAACTAAGCAATAAAAAATGCGGCGGTTGATAAAAGATTCTCAGCTGAATGTATAAATCAATTAATTTATGTACAATGTTCATCATCAAAGTCAATTGCCGGTCTACTCTTGTTCGAATTATGGGTCGACGATTTATAAAACATCTAACAAATGCAAGCAGCCATCATGTGCATGTGGCTTGGTGTTGTTTTATGCAATCAGTTGACCAGTGAATAATGTCATCCATTCCCTACAAATATAACCCCCATGTTTATTTCTGCAGTCAGAAAGCAGCTGAAAATTACAGAGTTTTCGAACAATAATAAAGTGTGGAAGTGAAATTTATACCAACCCCATTATTTAACCTTCCAACGTATTGTTTCATCATTCATTACATACTATTTGCTATTTAATTTTTCCAATTGTATTCGGTCGCATACTGATCTGTGACAAAAATACTGAATATTTTAAATATGTGTGCAGATATTTTCAATGTAAATATTTGTATTGTGGATTCAATGTATATGACGAGATTGACGGGTGAGTACAAGGTGTTTTATGCAATCAGTTGACCAGTGAATAATGTTGTCCATTCCCTACAAATATAACCCCCATGTTTATTTCTGTAGTCAGAAAGCAGCTGAAAATTACAGAGTTTTCGAACAATAATAAAGTGTGGAAGTGAAATTTATACCGACCCCATTATTTAACCTTCCAACTTATTGTTTCATCATTCATTACATACTATTTGCTATTTATTTTTTCCAATTGTATTCAGTCGCATACTGATCTGTGACAAAAATACTGAATATTTTAAATATGTGTGCAGATATTTTCGATGTAAATATTTGGATTGTGGATTCAATGTATATGACGAGATTCACGGGTGAGTACAAGGTGTTGCTATACATATATGTTATATATACATATCTGATCATGCTATAGATCAGATATGTATATATAAACTATACACATGTATGCACCAATGCATAGTTCTCTAAAACAAAATATGTTGTATATGCAATCTGTTATCACTGCAGGTGTTTTTCTCATTTAATATACATTGATTTAAAATGGTAACTGTGCCAACATTTTTGCACCCGATTTTATTACCCACACTCCAATGCCTTGCAAATTTGTAGGTAACATACATGGTTGCTTATAACATGGTTCAGTTCATAATGCAGTTGAGTTCTATGGCACCCAACTACTGCATTATAGCAGGGTCACACTGTACTAACAGCTGCCTTGCTTGATGCTCAGCATTAAGAGGTTAGTGGTAGGACTGGTCAGCCTGGTGTCAGGATAATGTGACTGGGTGGGACATCATGCTACACGTCTGTGGCATGATGTCCCAGTGCTAGGCAACTCTATACACTGCCACACTGCAGACATCGTAGCGATATGACTGAAAAATTGTTAAAGCTACGTTAAAAATCATAATCACATCACATCACAAATAATACTGCAGAACAGTGTGCATTAAAATTTAGTAACTTCCATGCCCCCAGTCAACAATGCCAACATTCTTGATACATATAACAACTCAAGGTTGAATAGCTAACAATTTTATCAGATATAAAGAGCTTCTCTCATTGCTTATTGGATAAATGCCTATAGATAGATATAACTGAAATTTAGTTCTCACAAGTACGTACAGAAAGCTCCAAAGGAGAGTGACTTGTGCCACAATGGAGACACTGTTGACTGCAATAATATTTTGTTATTTACGTTTCCCTGCAAGAAAACACATAATTAGACATATAATTTTGTTCACTGTTAGATTATGCAAAAATAAATACTTTTATACAGGCCGAGTATTTGATAAACTCTCAAGTTTAATTTAGCAGACTTTCTGCTACATAAACTGTATAAAATACTGCTTGGCTTCATGCAGCACTCAGTTGTGTTGTTGGAAGCTTATGTTACCTACAGCATCAACATTATCCTTCTACAAGCTAAATTTTGGCAAATTTCACATCCCTAGTATAAAATAAAAATATTCAGAGTGATGCTATGCCCACTTGGGCCTTTTGTTAAGTTTTATATGCTGTATCATGTTTGATAAATTTTCTTTTTCACACAAACAGAAAACGGTGATCATTACATGGAGTGGTTGGTTGGACGACTTGTCTGGTGTGGGAAAGTATCAGTACGAGCTGTTTGACTTGATTGCTAATGGCTCAGAAAATTTGATGACAGGAAACCTCAGAAAAGGACCTACAGATCTGCAAGCTATTGTTTCAGAGGTATAAATAGCAGTTTTGTACTCAATGATTTGAGGACATTAGTCATGATTTTATCATAGCAAGATGAGTGTTCTAGCAAACCAAAATTGGTGACATTAACAAATAATAACTTGAGTACCATACCCATTCCAACATACTTTTATCTCCCTTGTGCATAGAATGCATACTTTTATCTCTTCTCTGCATGGACCAACAACATTTATCTCTCCTGTGCACAGAATGCAAAATTAATTATTTAATTATGTGACAAAACATTATGTTGGCTTTTAATTGGCCAAAAACTAAAATCAGGTAAAAGAAATAGAGTAGTAAATTAAACTAATTAATGGAAGATGTTAGTGTTAATAGTCAATGACTAAATATTGATTTTGTTACTTTGATTTCATTAACTTTAATGGATTTGTAAGAAATTCAATGTTGATCACTTAATAAATGTGTAGAGTTGGGAAGGTCAGTCCTGTTGCTAAATGTGTAGAGCGGGGAAGGAGTCCTATTGTTTTCAGAGTGGGGAAGGAGTTCTATTGTTTTCAGAGTGGGGAAGGAGCCTTATTTTCAGATTGGGGAAGGAGTCCTATTGTTTTCAGAGTGGGGAAGGAGCCCTATTTTCAGATTGGGGAAGGAGTCCTATCGTTTTCAGAGTGGGGAAGGAGTCCTATTGTTTTCAGAGTGGGGAAGGAGCCCTATTTTCAGATTGGGGAATGAGTTCTATTGTTTCAGAGTGGGGAAGGAGCCCTATTTTCAGATTGGGGAAGGAGTCCTATTGTTTTCAGAGTGGGGAAGGAGCCCTATTTTCAGATTGGGGAAGGAGTCCTATCGTTTTCAGAGTGGGGAAGGAGTCCTATTGTTTCAGAGTGGGGAAGGAGCCCTATTTTCAGATTGGGGAAGGAGTCCTATTGTTTCAGAGTGGGGAAGGAGCCCTATTTTCAGATTGGAGAAGGAGTCCTATTGTTTTCAGAGTGGGGAAGGAGCCCTATTTTCAGATTGGGGAAGGAATCCTATTGTTTTCAGAGTGGGGAAGGAGTCCTATTGTTTTCAGAGTGGGGAAGGAGCCCTATTTTCAGATTGGGGAAGGAGTCCTATTGTTTTCAGAGTGGGGAAGGAGTCTTATTGTTTTCAGAGTGGGGAAGGAGCCCTATTTTCAGATTGGGGAAGGAGTCCTATTGTTTTCAGAGTGGAGAAGGTGTGCTATTATTTTCACAGAAAGACCTTTGTTTGTTTGGTCTTTAATTTTACTTAAGCAGCTACGAAATCCCCAAAACTGGTGTGTACCATGAAAAATAGGAAATTCAAAATATTTAATTTTTTTTAGTTTCAGATTACATTCCCAGAGCCAGGTGCCTACTTTGTGGTACTGACCTGTTTTGATAAAGCAGGGAACTTCAAAAGTACTCGCAGGATTTTACTGTTCGATGATGTATCTGTTGTTTCCATTCAGCATCAATTTTGGAATCTGGTATTGTCAGCCACAAAGGAAACTAATTACTCATGGATCATTGATCGGCCATCAAGAATTCATGTCAATTGGACAAACAGGTGATTATGAATTAAAGTGGAACTTATCATCAGTGACATGTGATTTAGAGGGATAAGTTCTCACAGGAGAATGACTCATTTTTTTATTTTATACAGTATTAATAATGAATACACAGTATTAATAATGAATAAACAGGTACTTGCACATATTTATCAGAAAGAGTGAATCCTTATCTATCTTATGATGTTAGTTTGTATTCTGTAGTACTAATTTATACTTTTGCTGGATTAAACAATTCAGTTTAATATTTTGCATATTGTTACAGCTCTTCTTTTATCAGATGTAGATGATGGAACAAAACAGTTTCTAAAAATGTTATTCTAAATATTTAAACTGACAAAGGTTAGCAGTTGTGGAGGGGTCCCCAAGTGGCCAAGTGTTCTAAAGCGCACTCCATTACAGATCACTGCCATCTCACCTCTGTCTGTGTGTGTTCGAGTCTAAGATTTGGTGAATGTGGATATGTGTGAAAGCTTGCCAGTAGCTTCATGTGGGTCAGTGGTTCTTTCTGAAGATTTCCTGATTTCTTCCTCCACCATTAATACTGGCCACCATGTATAGCCTATCGTGTGCGAAAAATGGTGTTAAGCCCAAGAAGAAGAAGAACAACAAAAACAGCAGTTGTGGAGATGCCAACCATTTTAGAGTTTGCAGAATTGAATTCAAAGTACATAATAAAACCTCTGCAAAACTGTTATTTTGTGAGTAGAATTTTGAATAGGTATTTTTTAGATTCATATGGACAAAAATACTGCAGCACCAATGTTAGTACTATTGCCATTTTCCTATAAATTGACCAGATTGGTCAGTTATGCTAATATGCTTGACCAATCATGGCCAATTTTATCCACAAATTTCTAGGTGCATTTGCTATTTTCCTAGAAACAATGCAGTCCAGCCATCTCGATCTGGATTCTTAGTGATAGATCTGTCAATCTCATCAGGCCTACTGCTTCATCTCTCTACAGTCATTGAGATGCTAATGGCCTGTCCATCTCACCAGGCTTACAGCTTCATCTCTCTACAATTATGGAGATCCTAATGATAGATCTGCCCATTTTGCCATGCCTTCATCTTCATCTCTCTACAATTATGGTGATCTTATGATAGATGTGTCCATTCACCAGGCCTACAGCTTCATCTCTCTACAATTATGGAGATCCTAATATATCTGCCCATCTCACCAGGCCTACATCTTCATCTCTCTACAATTATGGAGATCTTAATATATCTGCCCATCTCACCAGGCCTACATCTTCATCTCTCTACAATTATGGAGATCTTAATATATCTGCCCATCTCACCAGGCCTACAGCTTCATCTTTCTACAATTATGGAGATCTTAATATATCTGCCCATCTCACCAGGCCTACATCTTCATCTCTCTACAATTATGGTGATCTTAATATATCTGCCCATTCACCAGGCCTACAGCTTTATCTCTCTACAATTAAAGAGATCCTAGTGATAGATCTGTCCATCCTACCTGCAGGTACATACAATTAGAATTACAGGGACCTTAGTGACAGATCTGTTAACCTTGCTGGGCATATGGATAAAGAAGTATGTTATGAAGTGGATTTTAGTGACAGATTCATCCAGCCATTCTTGGCAACTACCAGACTACTGTGAAATCAGAAAAAGGGTGATATTGTAGAACAGGTTATGAGTAACTTGTCAACAAAATGGTGGTGGAGATCATGAAAAAAGTTCAATCTCCAGGATTTTATTCAAGGCAGTTCCTTATACAAATATGAGTATCCTCAGTCAATACATTCTTCCACAGAAGATCAACATGGAGCTGGCAAGATCAATATGGCTGTACATCAGAAGCATGTGTCAGTCTCTGTCTAAGAGATGCATATTTCCATATTTCTATCCATCAGTTTTTCAAGTTCTCCATTTAGTCTAAACATCAGGGTCTGTAACAAAATCATGGACTGCATCATTACCCTGTTCTTGTCGATTTCATCTGTAGTGATAGTTGCATACATGAAGGACATGCAGAAGCATGCAAAGTTCTATTCTTTTCAAGGACTGAAATGATTTCTTCTCTCTTCTAAATCTTTTTAGTTTTCTCATCAGCTGGGTAAAGTCACACCTTCATGTATCTCACTGTTATGTCCTTCTGGATATCAAGTTTATAACCAATCTCAATCTGGTATTATAACTCCATCATCGTTGCATAATACAGATCATTGAACTTATCGACTCTGTTTCTGATGATTACACCACTCCGGTGGCCTAGTGGTTAGAGCATCCACCTCAGATGTGGTAGGTCATGAGATCGATCCACGGCTGAGTCACACCAAAGACTTAAAAAATTGGTACTAACAGCTGCCTCGCTTGGCACTCAGCATTAAGAGGTTAGGACTGGTCGGTTTGGTGTCAGGATAATGTGACTGGGTGGGACATCATGCCTCATGTCTTCGGCATGATGCCCCAGTGCTAGACATCACTATAAACTGTCACACTGCTGACATCATAGTGATATGACTGAAAAATTGTTAAAGCTATGTTAAAAAGTCTACATCACACAAATCACACATTGTTTCTGATGGGACTTGGATTTCATCAGGAGAGTTCATGCAACTCCTTGGATTACCATAAATGTTGGGATAATTTATTTAATTAATTTTTTTTTTATTTGTTGGAACACCATAAATTAATTTTTAAAGTAATTTGACACATTGTTTATTTCAAGTCATATGTTGTGGGACACTTTATCAATCATTAAAAAATTACAAGATGAAAAATTTACTCCAAATAAAATTTTGTTTTAAAAAATATAAAACTGTACTTGAGATAAAACTCTTCAATCCACTGCAGCATTATCTCAACTCAACCCTTCTTGTACAAACATATGATCCATTTTTTCAGTACATTAATATTTGTTCATGCCCTGAAAAATTATCTCTGGATAACACATCTCCTGAAGCAGAATCTGCAATGACTAAAGTCAGATTTTTTTTATCTGCACCAGTCATGCTAATTCTCATACTTTTAACCTCGATCATATTATTAGTCCACCCAGCAGTGAGATCTTAGTCTACCCAGCAGTGAGATCTTAGTCCACCAAGCAGTGAGATCTTAGTCCACCCAGCAGTGAGAACAAAGTACACTACTATTCCTTCCATGTTGATGATCATATTGTCAGCAAAATCATCTTCTTTTCTACTGGCCTTCACAAATTCAACACATGATTTTTTTTCTAATGGCTTTCATTTATTTAACAAATGATTTTATTTTCTAATGGCTTATATGAATTTAACAAATAATTTTATTTTCTCCAGATCTTCTGGAAAACACTGTGTCATCAATGTCCTTGCACATTCCATTGTTTGAATTTATTTTCAAAATTCCTGTGAATACCAGTAAAAAGGAACCAATTTACTTTCCATTTCTTGGCTGACTCTAGTTATTATAATTTTTTAAAAAAATCCAAAATTAGCTTCTTTGTAATAAAATAACATTTGAATTGATACTCTTAAAAGAAAATTAGGCTTATAAGTATCCAAAGTTGTTTTGGAGGTCAGATTGCTTTATAATAAATATAACTTTTGTCTTTGATGTCTTTTCAGTGAGTTCAACTAATGAGTTTACTGCCTGCGTACAGTTGTGTTTATTCACCACATTGGCTTCTGTTTCTTTGGCATCTGTAGTTATAGTTAATACAAACTAGCATTGATGTATGGGGTAAATAGTATAACATAAATAACATTCTTTAATAGTACTTTTTATCAAACATGATAGAAAAAGATTGTCACATGCACTCAAGTGAATGCATTTTCCATTAATTATTTTTATTTTGTGAGAACTATTATAGAGTTCACCTGGATATAATTCAGTCTTGGTTATTTTGCACCTAACAAAATATCAAAAGTGAATGGCAGATATCTACAAGCAATATGTCAATTTTTTCCCTCTTGTTTGTTGCATCCAGTTTTCAGTTGGATAACAGTTCAAACCTTTGAATACAACCAAACATGATTTGTTTCTCAATGTTCACATCAATGAACAATGTGTCATGTATTATTGGATATAAACGATACATGTTAAAGTATTTGAATGTCAAATAGGTATATGGAACGTTTGTAACTGATATTTTGTAAGCAAAACAAACAGCCCATTTTAGCTATCAAAATTGTGTTAATTCCCAACTGTTTTGCGCTGTAGACCTGAGCTGATATGTAATGAGCAAATATTTCCCATGCAGCTGAAGTTTATGATGCAAAATGTTAATATTTTTATTAATATTATCTCCCATTTTTAGGTTCATAAATGAACGACATCATGCAATGAAATGGCTGAATAAAGTGAACCCTAATGTTGCTGTCACTGCAGATTATGATGACATGGAGGGCGAGCGCACCATAAATTTGAAGACAAATGTTAATGGTAATACATCTATATATATTTTTTAAAAATTGTTTTCAATGCAGAGTTACAATACATGCTGCTATTGAATTGCTTTCTAGCTTCAGGGCCCCTGATCTCCAGTCTTAGTTAATAATTCCTTCTGCCAATTATTACTGGAGGGCCAAAGAATATAATCCCAGTCTGAGTTAATTATTCTCTTTTCCAATTGGTATTGCAGGTACAAAGAATATGATTCCAGTCTGAGTTAATTATTCTCTTTTCCAATTGGTATTGCAGGGACAAAGAATATGATCCCAGTCTGAGTTAATTATTCTCTCTTCCAGTTGATATTGGAGGACCAAAGAATATAATTTCAGTCGAATTCCTTAGTCATAGCCAACATGTGGATTGAATGATAATAACAATAATAATAATAATAATAATAATAATAATAATAATAAAAATTAAAAAATAAAAAAAAATAAATGAATGAATGATACTTTATATATAGAGGGTGACACATTAATCAAGGACTATTCTCTTTTGAGGTTTTCTTAAGGATAGTACAACAATGTGCAATATACTAATAAATTTGTGCATTGAAATTCATTGAAATTATCCTTCAATGTTGTCTTCAAACATCTTTTTGGTCAATGATATAGTCTGAAGTCTGAGTTAGTATAATTTGTTGTTGTGTCAAATAGGTGTTTATCTCACAGTGCTTGTTTTATATGAGTGTTTTCTGTGTTCATAATTTTCATTTTGAACACTACTCTGAATATTTAAATTTGCAAAAAAGATTGAAATTTTAGTATTTTTGCAAATTTAAATATTTTTTACATGATCATTAGTTTCCATAACTTTTTAATTGAGAATCATTTAGATTTCCTTCATTTAACCATTTAGTATTGAATCAATGTTTTAAAATCATATATTCAAATTCTGGTCACTTTCAAATGACCTCACTTTGTTTGGTCATTTGTTTCCATTTATTTCTGTATATATTGCAAAAGAAAAAGTAAAAACTCACTTAAAATAATGGAGACTAAAAAAAAAATATTTGCAAATAAGCTAACATGAACTACTGTAATTAGTTATCAACAGTTACTCTATATATAGATCTCTATGAAGGAGGTGATATGTGTCATTTTAACATGATTGAATAATCACATCAAATTTTATATTTTAAATTTCATTTAGATGAAAATGATTTAAAAAATTCATTATAAAACCAACTTCTATGTATGAAAAAATGTAGTACACAAGTAATTTTGATTTGAATGACTCAACTGTACAAAAATGTAGAGGGTATGAAATATGTGAAATATGGTATTTCATACTTAAAATTATTTTAACCCTACCCCAACAACTCTTGCAATGACTTATTATGCACTGCTTTACAGTAAAATATGTCTGTCAAACTAATCATACTGTCCAATATAAAATCAACGATTTTCTTCTACAGATTTTCACATGTACCAAACAGCAGAGATTATTAATACATGGATTATTAATTACATGCTAGCGTATTTGACTGAATTTTGGTGAAAAATGCAGAAGTAATAGCTGTTTGAATATAAGTTTGGCTTGATTCGATTATGAAAACAACACAGGTGTTGGAGTCCCATTAGTCGGGGTTAATTATAAGTATAATCATGAGGAAGTTATAAGATGATAGCTCAGTCATGGTGCAAAATGTCACAGCTAGAATATGGGACCTTCTTAACTCTAATTGGAAGCATTAATCAACTGAGCTATCCAAGCAGGGACACATGACTTGTACATGTCATATATTTCCCTTTTTAAATACTACATAGCTTTGTGACTCCATTACCTATTTAGGCTTCAGTTCAAACTCTTGAACTAGGGCAGTTATTTATTGCCAAATTCCACCACCTCACCAGTTAGTACAGGAGAGAAATTCTTGTCTGGACCAGGGATCAAACCTAGACCTCCTAGACTAGATTGCAGCTGCTCTTACAACCTCAACTATAGAAGCCAAGCACCAATTCACATTTATATTGTATTGCTTGTGACTGACCTGCTTGTATAGTTAAAAAATCTGAACCAATTCTTACTTTCCATTGTTACCCCAATGCATGATTGACATTATTCATTAATCTTCGAGTCCTTTATTTTCTCTTTACTTTCCATGTAACCCTATTAAAATATAGAACTCAAGTCAAAGCATCTTTCTCTTCATCTGTTATCTTTTAGTATCACATGTTTATTTGGAATGGTTTACTTTCCTAAAGTATTTTATAGTTTTACCCTTGAATCTTTGGACCTAAACTTTTGATTGGCACTATAGCCATTAATGTGCTGCTGCATCCTTACACACTCTACAGCAAAAATCCCCAACTTACACATTAGTTTGTTCCTAAGAATGGTCATATTATTCAAACATGTATAACTCAAAATATTTGGATTCAAAGCCTTTAATTTTTATTGAAAAATACATATTTTAATTAACTTTAATACCATTCATTTTACCCACTTAAGAATCATAATTCTTTTGTTTTAGACAAATGATTGCATTATTTTAATTTTCACTACAAATTAATAAAAATGAATACTTGTCATGTTACACCCATAAAAACAATTTTTAACCAGTTATTTTGATATGAGAAATCAGTAACAAAGCAATTTCTTTATTTTGGGTATATCTGTGTATAACAGCCATTATTCTGTACAGCTTAACTAACTTTGTATTTTTGACTATGTGTATGATTTTGTACCTTGACAGGGCTTGAATTTAACATAAATTTTTCTCTAGCCAGAAGGACTAGTGTGCTGAAAAATTTACTAGTCCTGCCAAATCTTTATGTGCAGTTTTTCAGTCTTCTTGCAATTCTGGAGCAATAAAAGACACATGAGAAAAGTCAAATCAAGCGGAGTTTTGTAGTCATGCTTGCACTCCTTGTGTTAATCTATAATGCCGGTAAGGCGATTTCATGTTGTCAGATATTTTGTCGTGCTTTATTGATAAAACTGCAGACTCCTGTGGTAAAACAAAATGTTTACTAATAATTCACCCAATTTTACACCTAAAATGATCTCCACAGATGCTGCATGCTGACTTACAAAGTACATGTAGAATAGTGCTTTAAATCCCAACAGACAGAAATTTGAATGCGGGCCATGTGTACTTAGCAAGGACCATGCTGTTTAGGATTAATGCTGCTTAATATTCTCGTACAACATGTTTTCTCTTACATATTTCTATGACCATGAGAGTTTAATAAAAAAGAAACCAATATCAACATAAAGTAATGTCCATATCGGTACTGATGTTAATGTTCAGCACAAAACAGAATACATTGATGTGAGTTTATAAGGATGCAAGTAAGAAGATTCAAGGATCATAAAGGACTGGTTCATTGCTGAAAAAGAGGTAAGTTATGTTTGCTTATTTCTTTTTAAAATTTTGTGCATGAAAAGTGGATAGTATGAATCTTTGACATTATAAGTGTAAGCATAAATTCAGTTGTTTAAAAATTAGCCAAGGTTTTGCTTCAGGTTTTACTTCAAGATACAATTCAACCTCTTGTTGCTAAAAATGATATCAACACCACATGATGATTGAATACTACTTGACTTCCTTTTGGTTGAACAAAACTTTCTTAAAACTTATTTATGCCTTCCACAATTCAACTGTGCAACTATGTCTGCAAATCTCCATTTTGTGGGCATCTCAGAGGGCACTGGCATTATCGACTGAAACATTTAGTAACCAAGTCATTCAAAATTTTAAATCCTATCTCAAATTGGACAAACATAAATGTTCTTTGTATCATTTTATTGCTGATTGGGTAGAGCATGTTCAGCATATGCAATGAACCAAATGCAGTAGCTTAATTCAGACAGACCAGTCAGAATTGCACACAGAGATGTGAACCTTTGCAAAAATTAGGATAAGATGGGCATTTAGAATGTAGAAAGGTCTTGACACGAAAATGATAGGTCCGTTTAGCAAAAAAATAAGGAGTCCAGTTTTTACCCTTCTGCTCATGCTCAGGCAAAAGATCCAATGAAAATCGAAGTTTCTAACACAAAAGGGTATCAAATAAGCTAGAAATGTATTCAATTCAATGTATTATAATGTATTTAAAAATATCTCCCAAAATCGATTCCCTACTCACATTTCAGGCGAAAATGACAAAAACCTCAAGGGGTTAATGGGTAATAAAGATTTAATTGAATTAGAATTACATCTTTTCTTATACTAGGACTCTCTTGCCAACCAAATTGTGTTCCCATTTCAGTGCATTCTTCCTGTTCTGCATAGATAAAGAATGATTAATTCATCTAATCTCTGATGTTCTTTCTACAGATTACACTTCTGAATGTTACAAGATTTTAATCAACACAAAAAAGTTATAAATCGTTTGAAAAAAGTGCAAAACATTGACAGCATCAGGAAGAAGTCAGTCAAAACCCCATTGCCTAGACAGAGGAAATTCTATCTCCGATAAAAAGGAAAGTATAAGAAGCTTACAATTTTTTGATGTGATATACATGATACTTATGCATTTCAAGACTCAAAAATTTGACCTCCAATATGTTTTTGTAAATAAATATACAATTGGAAACCAGATGTTGAATTTCTTTATATATTGAAAATGTACATATTTTGGAAAAATGTATCTTAAACAGTTGAGGAGAAATCTCCCTGGGGATTATTCCAGAAGCAGTAATGTCAAAATTTTGGAGAATTTTTACTGGATCCCAATCATTTCTAATGATTGGCTACTAGGGTACATGATCAAAAGGACATTGAATTAAATATGCTTTGTTGTAGGTTGACACATGCCAACTTCGAAAAGAGGTGTAAGCATAATTATTACTAATATAACTGGGGGAAAAAACATCTTGGCATAAAAGAATATATATATATATATATATATATATATATATATATATATATATATATATATATATATATATATATATATATATATATTACATGCCATAATAATTAATACAGCAAACTGTATGAAAAATGTACATATATGTTTGCTACTTACTTGGCCCTGTTAAATATTTTGTCACAAATCGGATTCATTCAGATTATTAGTAAGGACAAGAACAGACACAAAAGAAATTGCAAAATTATTTATGTATAAAACTCACTTCGACCAGTCTACATATCTACAGTAACTTTTGTGACTAGTCTTAACAAATGATCCTTGTTGTATTATCCTTGACCTACCATGGTTTGTCCTATAATGATGGTCCAGTGCAACATCTGTTTAAGTTTAACAACATCTCTCTTCTAACATTTTTCAGTCATAAAACATTCATCAATCACATCGATACATCCCAGTTTTTTAATTGTTTTTTTCAATGTTATTTGGTGCCATTTATTTTCAGTTTAGGCTGGTCTGCTATGTGTGTAGTATCATAGAATGAATCTAGGGCAAGTGGTTTCACATTCAAGAACCTGTCTGTTTTCTTGGAACTGTTTGATGTAATATTCATGCAGAAGTTACCACATTTACACATATGGTGAATTTTTTTTCAATGTTATTAAATGACAAAAATTTTTCATTTATATTTAAATATTTCAGTGAAATATTTTAGTTTGTATAGTTGTACATTTTGTTCATATTTTCCTAACATGGTATAAGAAGTGCATATTACAGTAGCCAAATTTTTGTGTTGCCTTTGCCATCACCAAAATTATGTCTTGGGTTTTCCACTAATAAAACGGGGTCCAGTAAACCAACATATTAACAGTGACCCTGACTTAAACGGCTAACACTCATTACAGGGTCACAAACTGGAGGCAAATAAGGCATTAGTTAAACCAGACATTTATATTGTGCTTTCTTTTATTTGAATTACAGTATGTATTTGAACTTTATGTTGTCAAATATTTTTTAATTAGCATTGACCCAGTTGATGTCATCAGGATCTCAAAACAAGAATGTTTAAGCTGTGATAAAATTGATGTAAGAACCATGGACAGGCACAATGCTGTGATGGTTGAGCTTGAAATATCAGAGTTGATTCTTAAATAGGTCATATGAGAAAGGATTGTACTATTGTATTATTATATAGTACATGTATGACAAGTAAATTGTAAGCACCCATATGAACCCATGGTGATGAACAAATGCATACACAACATGAGCCTAGAAATATAAGCATTATTCTTTATCGAACTGAAATTGGAAAACTTTTTTTTTACAGGTACCCACTTGTTCATTTTATTACTGGGTTATTATCAATGGGAGAGTACCCAGGTACCCATTCTTATCTTTATCTAGGAGTAATCAGATTTGGAATATGCAATGTGACTTACAGGTAACTCATCAGTAGTGCAGCTTGTATGCTTACTACAGAACTATGGTAGCTCTGTTGGTAGGACTCATAGCCCAAGGGTTGCATTTTCAGGCTGGGTCAGCTGCCTATGTATAACCTAGAGAAGATACTTGGTTCCAATTTTGACAGTGTGAAATAGGCACAGTGTTAAAAGTACAATATAATCCAAAGAACAGTTATGTCTTTACCTTGTCAAATGAATATTCAAAAATCCACCTTACAGAATGTTTCAAATACTGTTATAAGATAACATTTGTACCAACTATTCTTTCCATTTCAGGTTTCATTTTTCAACAGTTCAAAACAAAGCCTGCTAACTTAAATTCAGTGGTCAACAGGAAGTGCATTGATTCAAAGACAACATTCTCCAGATGAAAATATTGTTGCAGAATGGCTTGTACATGATGAAATTCAGAAGTTAATTACACATTGTTTTTGCTTTGAATTTTCTGGAACAGTGAAGAATGATCTCATGTGAAGCAAATTTCCTGCAGCGTCTTTCATCATGACCTTAAAGTTTGTAGAATCAATGTGGTGTATTAAATATAAATACATACATACATGCACTAGTTGTAATTTTTCTCCTGTGAGAAACCTTGTTAAAAATCAATAATTACACTCAAATATCCTTGTGATTACTAGACTTGAATATGATCTTATTCTGTTTAAGACTAAATGCTATGGTTGTTTTTGTTGTTTTTGCTCATGTGAAAATATGTTGCTCATATGAACAAAATATTGCTCATGTGAGTATACTTGCTTAGATGTGCAAGATCTTACCTCATATGACTCACATGAGCAGACTTGCTCATGTGAGCATGATTTTGCTCATATTAACAATTCCTGCACATGTGATTTTCATATTAGAATCTACTTGCTCGCGTGAGTTCTACCTAATTTGCGTTTAAAATGCACATGAGACTAACCTGAGTTAGATTTCATGTGAGAATCTCATGTGCAGAAGATTACGCAGTTTTAGTGTGGGAGGCTTTTGAAACAAAAGGGTTATTATAGTACTCAGATTTGTGTCTGTGTACTGATTCCATAAATAAGACTAAAAATAACAGAGCCTAGTTGGACAGGACATTGAAATTATGCAAAAGTTTCATAAACTATGAAATGAACAATAGTGTGAGGTTCTATTTTTACATGATGTTGTCAGATCAGTTCATTCATTGTTCATTAATCATACAAAATTATAAAATTGTTTAGATTACTCACACAAAATTATAACAGAATTTAAATTTTGTAGTAGTTCAACCCTTTACCTAAAATAAGCGCTTTTTGTATCTCAGCCAATGTACTGTACAGGCGCCTTTTGGCAATCTACCTGATGTCACTATACGCGGCTTTTGGCAACTCTGTAAACAACAGCTATTTTTAGCAGGTTTTCATAGCTAACCTTTTGCGGGAAACCCTGTTAGATACTACATTCATTGGCAAGAATGACCATTATGTCAGATCACATGGTCACTGTTGATGCTTTGGTTGCAATCTGCTATTTCAAGTAAGTAGGTCGTAACTGGGTCATATTCTCCATTCAACAAAATGGCGGTCTCTGATATCGTTCAGCACTTGAACCAGTAGAATCACAACTATAAAAGTCTCATTAACTTAGGTAAAGGCTCTGAGACTGATCTAGGAAGCCCTTAGTTTTTATAAATTATCAAATTACACTGATTTTGTGATGTAGACGCAGACAAAGAACTTGTAAATTTTGAATATGAAAATTTGCCACTGCTGTTGATCATGCAGCTTGACTGGTTTGATAATGAATGAGTTCTCTCAAGATTTTAAAGTACATACAAAATTCTTTTGTTAAAAATAATTATACAGCTATAATGATCTTATTTTACTCTGACATCTTTCTATACATAGTATAAGTGTACCAAAAATGTAAAATGGTTAAAATTGCTGTTAAACGTAACATACACTACACTGCTTAACAGGCCTATGCATAGCAGATGCATTGTGTAACCTTGCTACATGCGTATCAAAGGGCTAAAATGGCATACGCTCTATGAGGAAAAGGGTTAAGAACCGATGTTATCATGTAATATTACTCATGATAGATTATCTATTAATTTTTGTAATTTCAGCCATTCTTGCATTCCATGTGAGATATGTGATCATGTTTGGTCAGACTTTGATCAGACAGAGAGACTTCTATGAGACTGCCAACCTACTTGCTGAAGAGACATTTATTTCTGAAATTTTGGAGGATGGAGAGAGGATCAACATCTGGGTACGAGCTTATGATGCCATCAGAGTTTATGTAGATGATTTTGTCTACGCTACTGCCGACTCTTCTCCTCCCATCATTCAAAATCTGTGGCTGACACGGGGAAGCTTTCTGAATGTTGCTGTGCACAATGTGTTGGAACTCAATGCAATGACGTGAGTTTTCATTTTATTCTTTTGAAAAAATCTAGTGTTTGAACTATACTTTATGTTAATTGGACAAAATACCCCTGTTTATCTCAAGAGTGATGAACAGAAAGAAAAAACAAACATACAGCAAAACAATGTATCAACATAAGACAGTCTGGAGTGTTTGATATATGTTGAAATAGTCGTACTACTTGTACAAAATATATTAGATATGCAGAATTGAGCATTCAGATTGTTATTCATTATCCTAATCTTGATCAAATCTAACTAATTGAACACATGTTGTTCAGAATGATTTTAGCTTTATTAGATTTTTATTTTTATAATAGATTTATGAAAAGACAATAATAATCATTCTTATGTGTTCATAAAGCATTAACACCAATATAAATAAAGGCATTTATTACTGCTTTGTTATC
This sequence comes from Potamilus streckersoni, assembly GCA_016746295.1. Classification (NCBI taxonomy): domain Eukaryota; kingdom Metazoa; phylum Mollusca; class Bivalvia; order Unionida; family Unionidae; genus Potamilus; species Potamilus streckersoni. The sequence goes on along the minus strand of JAEAOA010001897.1, from coordinate 8,143,697 downwards.
TGTCAATCCCCAAAATTAAACTTGGAAATATTACATTCCCTCCCTCTCTTCCTTCAAGGAAATGGTCAATCCCAAATGTGTGTTGCAGTTTTCAGTAGTCAAAAATAACTGTTCTATCCAGGCTTTACTTAGAGAATCCAGAAGGAAGTTTCAACAAGTGTATCATCCACTCTCTAGTGAATACAAAGTGCCACTTGCATAACCTTCAAACCCCATATTGAACTACTGAGTGTAACACAGACTGCATATAATGAAGTCTATATTTTACCATTCAGTGGATTTGCCTTCGACAGTGCTCTTTTGTAATTTGCCTCCGTCAGTGCTCTTTTGCAATTTGCCTCAGTCAGTGCTCTTTTGTAATTTGCCTCAGTCAGTGCTCATAGTGCAATCTAACACCACATCCCTCATTTTCAAAGTTTTTCTTGACACTGTTGATCACTTCAGTGGCCTACATTGTTAGAGCATTTGTCTTGGATGCAGGAAGTTGCATGTTCAAACCCCAGCTAAGTCATATAAAAGACTTGGTGTCCATCATTAAGAGGTTAGTGTTGAGGATTGGTCAGCCTGGTGTCAGGATAATGTGACTGAGTGGGAATTGATGCTATACATCTGCAGAATGATACCCCAGTGCTAGATATCACTATAAACTGCCAAACTGCAGACATTATAGCTATTTGACTGGAACATTGTTACAGTTACATTAAAAATCCAAATCACACACACACACACACACATACACTGGCAAAGTTTTGTCTTCCCATTGCACAATGATTACAGGTAAAGCAAACTGAGTGTAGAGTATATGCTACAGAGTGTAGTGTAGTATAGTGTAGTGATTACAGCTGAAGCAAGCTGGGTGTAGAGTGTAAACACTGTACCACATCCTAGTCTTATACATAAATAACATCTTTTGAACTTCTGTTTTTTTGCTAAATTCATCACAATTTCATACTTATAAAAATTATTACAGTGAATGTGTCAGATTAGCACATGTCTAAAAGTGACTGAAATAAAATTATCAACTAATGACTGTCAGTCATGGTATGATCATTATCATTCAGTCATGGGTTGGTCATTATCTGTCTGTCATGGTATGGGCCTTATCTATTAGTTGTGGTATGGTTCTTATCTGTATGTCATGGTTTGGTCCATCTCTGTCATGTTAAGGATTTTATCTGTCTGTTATGGTATGACCTTTGTCTGTCATGGTATGGCCCTTATCAGCCTGTCCTGGTATGACCTTTATCTGTCTGTTTTGGTATGGCCCTTATCTGTCTGTCATGGTATGGTCCTTATCTGTCAGTTGTGTTTCTGTCCATCAACTATTACTTCTTACCACTCTGAAGGCAGTATTTTTCATCTGAATTTCATCAAACATAGTATGTGAGTTCATGTTGGCAAGTCACTTTGAGATTTATCATTTCAGGATAGAGTGTGGAACTGTTTGATGTGCATAGTGGGATGCATAATGTTAGCTGTCTGTCTGTCTGTCTGTGTTCTGTAAAAACTCACTTTGAGATCTATCATTTCAGGATAGAGTGGGAACTGTTTGATGTGCATAGTGGGATACATAATATCAGCTGGCGACTGTTTGATAACTTTACAAATAAGGACTTCCTGCATGGAGTAGAGGCAGTTCCACCACAAGGAGAGGCAGAGGTAATTAAAAAAATTAAAACTATTATGTTTATATTTTATATTTGTACATGTATTTCCTTTATATTTTTTTGATGTACCTTTTACAGAATTTTGATCTTTATGTTTTGTATGTTATGTTGTTGTACTTCATGTTTACATTTATTTAGTAGGATTTATCTTTCTAAATTATTGTGCAGTTCAGGTGTACATTTTTCAGACCATGTAGTCACTGTTGTGCTGATGTGCCATAAAACTGGCACATACACACATACATCAGATATATCCTGCATCTTGACCATATCACTTGCAACCCTAGTGAAAGTGTGGCTGAAAATTCAGTGAATTTTTTTAAACTTTGTTGTAGATTTTGCTCAAATATTAATGAGATTTCACATGTGACTTTAAGTATAGTGGGATTCTCCTGAAGAGATAAACAAAGTAATTCAGATATGTAAAGTACACATACTAAAATTCTAAAGTATTTTAGGAAGTTGACAGGTACCTGCATGACACTTGACAAGTATCTGCATAATATTTTACAGGTACCTGCTTGACATTTGACAGGTACCTGCATGACATTTGATGGGTACCTGTATGAGAAGAATTATCTTATTATTAAAAGAATTGGAAAAGAATTCAATACTTCTAGGGCAATTTTGGCATCTGAGCATAAAGTACTCAATCAACAGGAAGTAAATATAATGCCACTTAACCCCTCACTAAGACTAAGGAAAAACTTGCAAACAATGGATTGCATAATTAGATTGCATAGATTGCATAATTAGATTGCATAGATTTCATAATTAGACTGCATAATTCCACAGCCTTAACTAACAAAATGTAACTACAAAATACAGTGGTCCTTGGACTTACATATGGAACAGAAAAATGAAAAGTGCACTGAATGCCTTGAATTCTATGAACATAAAACAAAAACTCGTACATGTGAACAGGAGGGTATTCACCAAAGGACATTGTGACTAAAACAGTTTAATGCCCTGAAGATCCTTTAATTGCTCAGTTAAGTATTTCTATAGTCATCATTCAAAAAGACAAAATCTCCCAGAAAATCTGATATATTTTGCCATGAATCTCCACTGAAATCATGATTGAAAAATTTGGTACATAATGCCATCCTTTAGATTGTACACAATTGTGAAAGATATAGCATCCAGTGTTAACCTTTCTGGATGAAAAACTAATCAAATGTCTTCATGATGAGATAACTCCTACATCAAGTCAACAACTTACAGACCAAAAATTGTGCAATGGAATCAATGACATTCTGTGGTCTTACTTGATGTGCAGATGGAAATAAGTAACATACTCTGCAACAAATCTGTCATGAACTAATTACAACTTGTCTAACCCCACTGTAAGCTGTCCAGATAATGCTGTCGTTTCCATGCCAAGTCCCTATCAAAACCTCTCACAAAATTCTGCCAGAAAAGTTCAGCCATTATCTAAGCTTGGCCTCAGAGATAAACTTATGGAGTCAGATTGCTTGTGAAAACTTCCATGATGTAAAATTTGACAACTGCACAATAACTGGAAATCACAGATGCGAGTTTGCTGCCCCACATATCCAAGAATTCATGTTTATTCACAGTAATATTATTAAAAAGGAGTGACTAGTTAACTGCACTTCATGTTATTATGTATGTCAAGCATTCATGAGTAACACATCTGCAAGAGTTGGTGGCCATATTGAAAGTCATGTGATCTCTTGTCTTCCAAAATGGACAGTCAGATTACTATAGGGGTTTTTGCCAGAAAAAAAAAATACTTGTGATGTCTAGTTGTCACCAAATAATGACATTGTTGATCTGACATCCCATATGGTTGCCCTGATAGCCAACTTGACAGTTTTGTTTTCACTATTTCTCCTGATCGGGTGGCCATAGTGACAATGGTTTAGACTGAAAGATTTCTTGTTATGTCAGGGTGGTTAGAAATGAAAATGATGTCGATCAGGTCAGTGTGGTGGCCATCTTGAAAATTTTGTTATTGCTACTTGACCTAATCAGATTGCAGCAGCAGCATAGTTTTTTCTTACATATCTGGATGCTTTTAAATGACAATGATTTAGCATCCATTACTGCTTTTCTGTTGGCCATATTGAAAATCTTGCTATGTCAGATTTCAGCAGCAATGTGGAGTTTTCATTTTGTATGATGTTTGGCTGCTCTGAAATGAAGATGGTACTGATTCTGCAACCATTATTGAAGCTTTGATGAAAATCTTGTTGCTCATGTTACTCATTGGATTGACATTTGAACATTAAGGCTCCATGTGATATTGATCATTAATGAAAATGGTGCCACTCAAACCTTCTACATGGCCTAATAATTGTCAGATTGAAAATTGTATTGATATGTCCAAACAGATTATTGTCACAGTAATAACTCTTTGTCAAAAATGTTAAGAAAAGTTCATCGTACCATGTATTCTCATCAGTGACTTTAGTACAGGTTTGTATAGGGTCAAAAGGCAAGGCAGTATGGCTATATAGAATTACTTGTCATCCATTTCCACCAGGCTGTCAAGATTTCCCAAATGGATGCCAGAAATTTTGGTATGCTTGCTCTTGGCTTGGAATGTCAGCTTCTGAGAAGATTGTCTAATATAAAAGAAGACAATGCTTGTTAAAGAAACAGTTGTTTCTATATAAATATGATTCTGGTCCAGTCTGGCTGTCATGATGGTCTTCCTGGAAATGTTTATTCTCCTAGTGAATGGATCATGGTTGTATCCATCTATGGTTTTCACTGAACTAGCATTATGGTTCTGAATATAACCTGGACATGCTCATCTGACCTGCAACATGGCACCATATTGGCCATCTTGACTTGTTATCAATTGTTTTCTCTTGAATGAATGGTGGCATTGACATGGGGAATTTCACATAACATCTTCACAATAAAAATCATGATCCTCACCATATCCACACTTTTGTGAAGAAGTTTTGAAAACCAGACCTAACTGACTTAACATTGCTTCTATTTTTTTGTACTTGACTCTGCTTATTATATACACAGTGACCAGACTTGTATTAAGTTGTATTCCAATGAATAAGTTGATAATCAACACTTTGTCATAGATTTTAGGGTCAAAGGTCTTGTCTATTTTTAGTTGTATTAAAAATTATAAATGATAATGATAATGATTTATAAAGGATATGTGACGTGAAATATGTGTCTTCTTTTATTTATAGAAATAACCATGCCCAACCAATTACACAAAGTTGAGATGAATTTGTCATACTATGTAACCAACAATTTGTCCTTATTTCTAAAAATAGATGAATATTCAAATATTTCTTGTGGCTGTTAGGTTTCTTGTACTGCTGGATGTTAAAACTGATACTCATATAAAACAAATTACAGTGTCACATTAGTCATGTGATATAGTAGTCATGTGCCACAGAATTCATGTGACACAGTAGTTAACAGTAATCTGCCACAGAAGTCATGTTATATAGTACATGTCATGTACTACAGTAGACATGTGATAATATGAATTTTCTCTTTCTTAAGACTTTAGCAGCATGTGGAGCAAAGTATGGGTCATATGCCAGAGGAGCGAATTGTTACTGTACTCCATTTGATGGTTGCTACCATAAACACTTTCAAGTTAAACCTGACATCAAGGACAATGGAGAGGGTCTCATTGCTGGTAGAGATATGGGTGTCCATGAGTATGATTATTTTATTGAGATCACCACGTACAACAGAGCCCTGCTGAAGACAATCCTTTCTTTTAAGGTAGGTGTCCATCTGTGTTGTAAAAATATGCAGTATCCAGGTTGATGTGTATATGAGTTATAAGGATATTATGCAGTATCTAGGTTGATGTGTATATGAGTTGTAAGGATATGCAATATCCAGGTTGATGTGCATATGAGTTGCAAGGATATGCAGTATCCAGGTTGATGTGCATATGAGTTGTAATGGTATGTAGTATTCAGGTTGATGTGTATATGAGTTGTAAGGATATGCAATATCCAGGTTGATGTGCATATGAGTTGCAAGGATATGCAGTATCCAGGTTGATGTGCATATGAGTTGTAATGGTATGTAGTATTCAGGTTGATGTGTATATGAGTTGTAAGGATATGCAATATCCAGGTTGATGTGCATATGAGTTGCAAGGATATGCAGTATCCAGGTTGATGTGCATATGAGTTGTAATGGTATGTTGTATTCAGGTTGATGTGTATATGAGTTGTAAGGATATGCAATATCCAGGTTGATGTGCATATGAGTTGCAAGGATATGCAGTATCCAGGTTGATGTGCATATGAGTTGTAATGGTATGTAGTATTCAGGTTGATGTGCATATGAGTTGTAAGGATATGCAATATCCAGGTTGATGTGCATATGAGTTGTAAGGATATGTAGTATCCATGGGTGTCCATGAGTATGATTATTTTATTGAGATCACCACGTACAACAGAGCCCTGCTGAAGACCGTCCTTTCATTCAAGGTAGGTGTGTCGTAAGGATTGTATAATGTAGTCATCATTATCATTGTATATTAAATTCTAGGATGCTTATATAATGTAGCCAGATGAAAAAAAACATCATTATCATTGTATATTAAATTCTAGGATGCTTATATAATGTAGCCAGATGAAAAAAACATCATTATCATTGTATATTAAATTCTAGGATGCTTATATAATGTAGCCAGATGAAAAAAACATCATTATCATTGTATATTAAATTCTAGGATGCTTATATAATGTAGCCAGATGAAAAAAACATCATTATCATTGTATATTAAATTCTAGGATGCTTATATAATGTAGCCAGATGAAAAAAACATCATTATCATTGTATATTAAATTCTAGGATGCTTATATAATGTAGCCAGATGAAAAAAACATCATTATCATTGTATATTAAATTCTAGGATGCTTATATAATGTAGCCAGATGAAAAAAACATCATTATCATTGTATATTAAATTCTAGGATGCTTATATAATGTAGCCAGATGAAAAAAACATCATTATCATTGTATATTAAATTCTAGGATGCTTATATAATGTAGCCAGATGAAAAAAACATCATTATCATTGTATATTAAATTCTAGGATGCTTATATAATGTAGCCAGATGAAAAAAACATCATTATCATTGTATATTAAATTCTAGGATGCTTATATAATGTAGCCAGATGAAAAAAACATCATTATCATTGTATATTAAATTCTAGGATGCTTATATAATGTAGCCAGATGAAAAAAACATCATTATCATTGTATATTAAATTCTAGGATGCTTATATAATGTAGCCAGATGAAAAAAACATCATTATCATTGTATATTAAATTCTAGGATGCTTATATAATGTAGCCAGATGAAAAAAACATCATTATCATTGTATATTAAATTCTAGGATGCTTATATAATGTAGCCAGATGAAAAAAACATCATTATCATTGTATATTAAATTCTAGGATGCTTATATAATGTAGCCAGATGAAAAAAACATCATTATCATTGTATATTAAATTCTAGGATGCTTATGATGACTGTTAAAAGTAAAATATAAATTGATTATAAAGCATTAAAAAAAATAAAAGTATGACTAATTTAGAGAGGACAGTAATTCTGCAAATTTTCAAACCAGTAAAAGTTTTAAATATAAAGTCATGTAACAATAATGTAATAATACATTGTTTTCCTAGACAATATAACTTTCTAACTTTTTAAAACAATTAGAACTCTGAGATTAGAAGTTCACAATAGTTGAATTACTCTAAATTATTCTTTTTATCAATCATTTATATTAACAATATGAAATTAAAAACTTTAGATTTCCGCTGTATTTCCATATTGTGTTAATAAGGATTTTAGAAATTGTCAAGAAATGGCTACATTTGTAATTTATGTGCAATGTCGATGCACAAGTGATTAAATATGCAAGGAATATTTAGATTTTATGACATCATCAAAATGCACCCATTAACATATTAACCCCTGGAGGTTTTTGTCATTTTCATATGAAATGCGAGTAGGAAAAACATTTTTGGGGCTATTTCTGAATACATCCTAATACATTGACCTCCAAGAGATTTTTTGGTTAACCTAATGCTTTGTTGTGTTAGAAACATCATTTTTCATTGGCTATTTTGTCTGTGCATGAGCAGAAGGGAAAAAGTTGGACATAAAGTATTGTGGAATGAAGACAAATTTTACCAATGATGCTGATCCACTATCAGATTTAGCCACAGTTACCGACATTAGAAAACCTCTAAATGACTTGTAAAAAAATTTAAGACAGAATTTGATCACAAAAAGGGTCTTTAAAATTTTTTTAAATATTGCTGCCATTGTTAAAATAGAGAATTCTATGAAATTCATCCTTAAAAGCGGAATTTGATAAAGTTTGACAGAAAGCATTCTGTCTTGAAAGCATAATAAAGGCAGACAATTCTGATTTCCTATCAGATATGGCCACATAAAAGATAATCCCTTAAAAATGTGTTTTAAAAAACCACTGAATATAAATTGACCAAAATTTGACAGAAAAGATCATGGAATGTCAAGGGCATAAGACTTATTCAATGATTCACCATCTAATACAGTGGCTATTACTAAAATTATAAAAACTTGTTTTACTTCTTCTCAATATCTATTCCAAAAAAGTTTGTTAAATGTGAAGTTCTTTTCAAGTTTTTTTTAATATAAATTATTTTTTTCAGCCATCAAATACAAGGTCCATTACAAAATTAAAAAACTTTATCTGATGATAAAACTGAATGATGATAGAAGCCATTCTGATTACAACACAAAGACTTTCTCATTTACATCCTTTACCATAGACGATAAATATCAGCAACACCAACATTAAATTCACACAGTCAGTATGAAACCTCTGTATTACTCTTGACAGTACTCTCTCATTGTACCAACATGTCATGAACAATTGCAAGGCTGAATATCTTGAGCTGAAATGCATCAGCTCCATTCGCACCTATCTTTCAGTTGGATATGCCACTAAAATACTTGTGTGTTCCTTAGTACGTTCAAAACTAGACTATTATAGCTCAATTCTGTCTGATTTGTCTCAATATTTACTCTAGAAACTTCAAAATGTTCAAAATACAGCTGCTTTGATCATTCTTAGAATACCATAATCAGAGCACACCTTTCCACGGCTCTGTATTCGACATTGGCTATCTATTCAATCCAGAATCAAACACAAAATTTGTTCTCTGTGCTACATTTCACCAACTGGCTCCAGTCCAACGTACCTATGTGACCTTACCCATATGTACACATCAGCAAGATATTTACAATCCTCTTCTGACAGTCGCATTCTCTATGAAAATGAAGTCATGTGGACAATGTTCTTTTGCATACCAGGGCCCAGCAACGTGAAATGAATTGCCCTTTGAACTCAGACACAAAGACACAGTAATCTCATTCAAGAATGCTCTTTGTGACTGAGTGGTCTACTAGTACGGATCATTGTCATCTCACCTCTATCAGCATGGGTTCAAATCTTGGGCTCAACCAATGTGCATATGTGAGAAAGCTTGTCTGTAGCTTCTTGTGTGTTGGTGGTTTTTCCCCTGTTCTTTCTCTACCTTTAATACTGGCCACCATGTATATCCTATCTTGTGCTGAAATACAAACCTTATAACAATAACAACAAGAGTGCTCTTAAAACTCATCTATTTTGACTGCAAGAAAGACCTAATAATGTTTCCTTACCATAGATATTTTCAGCATGTTTTCTGTTTCTAATTTCATGGTGTTTGTTTTTTGTAATCATATCATTATATATGTTTGTCTGATGTTGTAAAGCACTTTGAGTTTCTAAGATTAGGCACTATCCAAAGCCTCCATTATTATTATTATTATTATTGGGACCCCGAGTGGTCTAAAGCGCTGACCGTTACAGATCATTGCCATCTCACCTCTGTCTTCGTGAGTTAGAGTCCAGACGTGGGTAAGTGAGAAAGCCTGCCAGTAGCTTCTCGTGGGTTGGTGGTTCTTTCCTAGGTTTTCCAGGGTTCTTCCTCCACCATTAATACTGGCCGCCATGTATAGCCTATCTTGTGCTGAAAAATGGCGTTAAATCCTACAACAACATTATTATTATAATTATTATTATTATTATTATTATTATTATTATTATTATTATTATTATTATTATTATTTCAATAAACTAGTTAATATAATTTGACTAAATTTACCCCGATGAGCTTCCTGGCATTTATACCTTTCAATATTGGTCAGATGATACTGATGTGCCAAATATAAATGATACTGATGTGCCAAATATAAATGATACTGATGTGCCAAATATAAATGATACTGATACTGATGTGCAAAATATAAATGATAATGATGTGCCAAATATAAATGATACTGATACTCTTGTGCCAAATATAAATGATACTGATGTGCCAAATATAAATGATACTGACACTGATGTGCCAAATATAAATAATACTGATACTGTTGTGCCAAATATAAATGATACTGATACTTATGTGCCAAATATAAATGATACTGATGTGCCAATATAAATGATACTGATAATGATGTGCCAATATAAATGATACTGATACTGTTGTGCCAAATATAAATAATACTGATGTGCCAAATATAAATGATACTGGTACTGATGTGCCAAATATAAATTATATTGATACTGTTGTGCCAAATATAAATGATACTGATGTGCCAAATATAAATAATACTGATACTGTTGTGCCAAATAAAAATGATACTGATGTGTCAAATATAAATGATACTGATACTGATGTGCCAAATATAAATTATATTGATACTGATGTGCCAAATATAGATGATTCTGATGTGCCAAATATAAATGATACTGATGTGCCAGATATAGATGATACTGATGTGCCAAATGCAGATGATACTGATGATGTCAAATGCATAGAAAGCCTGTAATCATTGTTTATATAGCACCTACAGTCAACTGCATTGGAAGATGGATATCTGTCAGTTGCATGATAACAATGCCCCACAAACCTGGTTATAGTTAAAGCTGTTATTTCTTAGTAAGCAGATTTATGGCAGGTCCTTATATAACATCAAAAAGAAAGAAATAAACTTTGGATGATTAGTCACTGACTATTTCATTTGACCCTGCAGTCAAGTATATAGAACTGTAAAGAAAAATGTCACCATTCTTGTACAATGCAGCTAATAAGGTGGGACATCCTTAAATACCATCATATTACATCATACAGGGTGTTATTCCCCTCTTCTATCCTCAGAAAATTAATACACAGCTAAACAGTTTCAAAGTGCGCATATGTACACTTAGAGTGAGGCAAGAGATATTGTTCTTGAAATGCGAGTAAAAACTGGTGTAATATGTGATGTGAAGCTTTAACTGTAGGAAGTCAAGTCATATATATTTTAAAAATTTTTAAAACCAGTGAAATAGGAAACACACATCTGAAGGAAGTAAAAATTTATTATAAGTTATAACTTTTATGTCATCACCTTGAACCTTTTATGTCATCACCTGAATTTTAAAACCAGTGAAATAGGAAACACACATCTGAAGGAAGTAAAAATTTATTATAAGTTATAACTTTTATGTCATCACCTTGAACCGTCATTAGATTTTAATTACCTGTCATCTGTTGTTGTTGTCATACATTATTTGTACTTCCCGTTGATCAGGAAACTTTATTAATTTATCACCGTTACCATTGTTATTGTTTTACCTTTAATTATTTGGTTTCATATCACTGGTCGATATGAAACATTTTACCACATTTAAATATTGAAAGATATAACCTTTTGTATGGTGCTAAATAGCCTCATTGTGCTGGTGCGCCATAAAAATTCAGCCAACCAACTTTTATGATTTATATGTTGATGTTACATGGACAGATGACTGCCTGTTTATATTGTAAATATAAACAATGCCTAAAAATGCATAATTACCTATTTGCAGCATTTTGAATTACATATTTCTTGCACATATCTCACATATAAACTGGCATAAAATTACTTTGTACATAATTTAATGTCAAACATGCATTTGCACTTCATTAATACACAAACACCATTTGTGATAATGAGACATAAAAAGGTCATTGACCAATCAACAAGAGGCATGGGAGGGGGATAAAACTGGCGTGGCATGGAAACAAAACAGTATTCACAACACTGTCCTAAAATGGCATATGCCAAAATGCCAAAGCCTTTTTTTTTTAGTCAAAACAATATTTTATTTCAGAAGACATATTTTTTTTACTAATTTTTGTCTAAAAAAGCTTTTCTTACTAGTATTTAAAAACGAAATAAAAATTACTTTCATATATCATGAAAGTTGTTTGTTTTTATTTAGAACTACTGCAAGATCACAAGTCAACAACTTCTTGTTTACTGGCATTTTATACAGAGCCTGGGAAAGTTATTCATATATCCGGGCTCTACTAACCAAAATGGCGGCGCTGATGAAACTGTTTATCGGTGTATTTTGTAAGTTTGATCATTCTTCAAACATGGCAGAATTATTGGTACACAAAAGAGAATGTTAAATCCCATTATGCAAAATTGTAAATATATTGTGAATCTAATATTTGAACAACAAACTATTTCAAAAATGCTTTGTCTGCAGTTAACAATAGATACCTCACCTCCACATGTTGGAGTGGTGCATGATGGGATTGCAGGAAGTTCAGAGGTGGATTTTCAACAGAGCCTGACACTCAATGCATTCTGGGAAGGTTTCTTTGACAAGGAAAGTGGCATAATGTTCTACAGATACAAGTTTGCAGAGACCTGTGTGGGAAAGGAGTATTTTGTCCTTGAATCACCATTGAGAAGTCAGGTTTGTACCAGTTCTTTCTGCTAAAATAGATAAGTGGTCATAACAAATTTGCATAGACCTATAAGATAAGATAAGATGAGACAAGGCAAGACATGACAAGACATGACATGACTAGACAAGACATCATGACAAGACAAGATATGACAAGACAAGACAAGACATGACAAGACAAGACAAGATAAGATATGACAAGATATGATAACAGAAGAATTCTTTATTTCAGATTTAATGGTCCATACATCTAAATTAACATATAGATATAAAGTAAAAACATGTATATTGCTTGAATATTGTTTCTTTCCACAAGGCTCCCATCTCTTTTTAACTGGTGGAGTATCAGCCATTGTTGTGTTAACTTGTTGCACAGGGTTCTACTAAAGACCAGTCCCCAGACAAATGTTCCTAGGAAAAACTTAGGAGTATTGGTTACTGACTTTCTGAGGTTACAGTGACTATTTACAGACAAAACTTTTGATAAATGTCCAAGGTTTTTATACTCAGATGTCTGAGGTTTCCTTGGACATAGTTTAAGGTGTCCTAGGATATTGTCCGAGGTGTCCTAGGACATACCATCCTATCTGTCCTAGGACATCATCCAAGGTGTCCTAGAACATTTTGTCTGAGGTGTCCTTGTACATCGTCCAAGGTGTCCTAGTACATACCATCCAAGGTGTCCTAGGACATCGTCCGAGGTTTCCTAGGACTTCGTTTGAGGTTTCCTAGGACTTCGTCCGAGGTTTCCTAGGACACCCCTGGCAAAAATTACATCAGATCAACAATTTATAATGAAGCAAATGATTATTACATTATTATATTTTTATTTTGTTCATCACAAATGATATTTTCAAAAATATCTAGAATGCCCATCATGTTTCTTTAGTGTCCAATTTTACATTTCAGTCTGAAATATTCATCCATTTCGATACGTACTAATCCCAGAGAGTTATAAGTATTTATTCCTATTATTCCTATTATAAGTGGCAAAACAGCGTGATTCAGGCATACAGAGTTTAAGCTATTACATGCCAGAACTACAGTATGTATGAAACATATTTTCGCTACTTACATGGTTCTACAGCTGGTCAAAATTCTTATCACAATGGGCAAAATCCACATTGATTAAAACCAGAATGCAACATATACTGATAAATTATTTATATTCAGCATTCACTGCAATTAGTACACTTCTGTAACTTTTACTGAATGATTGTGAATTTGAAGTTTGTTATGATCATGGTCAGGTGCTCAGAGTACTGTATTTTATGACTCATATTCTTTTTTTTTTTATATGAATAAATTTGACCGACGTTGTAATTATGACATCCAAGGCAAGAAATATGGGAAATAATAATAATAATAATAATAATAATAATAATAATAATAATAATAATAATAATAATAATAATAATAATAATAATAATAATAATAATGCATTATTTAGAGAAGGTAACTCTGTTACAGAGCCAATCTACCTTGAGGCCTTTTGTCTATTATTTTCAATATATACAGTATATACAACATGTGAAGAATCTGGCTTGACACTAAATAATTGATTTTAAAAATCAAGTATCAAGCCTGGAACATATGCACAGGCATCTGTGAACACATAAACATATAAAATATTATCCTGCATTGAAAAATTCGACTGTAAAAAAGATGCAAAATTACAGAAAAGCATCAATTTGAGTCGGTAATTATGAAAAGATTAAATGCTAGGAGCCTGCCTTATGTCACTGTTGTACTGCAGACTTGATTTTTGATTAATATACAAACCATGATGCTGTTGTGGTCTCTTGAATTAGTCCTTGTTCCATAAACAAGCATTTATCATATAATTGTTCTTGTTTTACAGTGAATTCTAACACACCTAGAATATTTTGATGATATACACAATAATACCACTCATGATATTGTAGGATTCTACTTATGGGCAAAAAAAAATTCAGCAAAGATATGACTATCTTTGATAGACATGGGTATCTGGTAACAATATCAACAATTCCCACCATTGATCTATACATTGTCTCTTCTTAAATTCTGGAAGTTAACCAGTTGTATAACTTCAAAATCATCCTGTTTCAATTCCTTATCACATTTAGCACATTAACTGCTCTTTAAAGCAAAATGCTAGTCCTAGCATTAAGTTTTCATACAGACTGACCAAATACGTTCCCATCGACTTTGCACTCAAGCAGTTCTGACTGCCTCACAATTTTCAAATGGTTATTCAAATTCATATCCCGCTCGAAAATTCTATTCGCCATGCTAAGCAAACATTCTCATTCCCATCAGTTTCTTTTACGCAAAGATTCATTGGGCAAATACAAAATTTTGACCAATCAGAAAGCTTTTTACAGGGATTATCTGTTACATAACAAAAAACGAATCAAATATTTATTAGAAAGCTCGTTGTGGAAAGGGACTGGATAGAGCATTATTGCATAAAAAAATGTTTCGGAGATGATATTAAAAAAAGGGTCCATATCGAGAAAAATCAGATTCTGGTTAAGAGAAAGCAAAATCTGATTTAAAATGGAAAACAAGTTAAATCCAATTGCAGCTTAACAGAAATAGAACAACAACAACAACAATTGTAAAAAAGAAATATAACATAGAAATGGGTGGAAAGAAGTTGTTGTGTCCAAAATGAACAATAAAATTACAGCTATCAGAAACAGGAAATATAAATGCTGCTGAAAATCATTAGGATTGTACATGAAACAAAAACTAAATTTTATTATCTCATTGATATTATTATTAAAAGTCAGTGATATTACAATCACAATGACATTATGCTTAAGGTTATCACAAGTGATTTTGAGGCTGTCATAGGTATTATATTTCGTATGTAGCTTTTCCACCTGGGCTGGCTTAGCTCCAGAGTAATGCTCAATATGCAAGGAAATGTCACATTCTTGTGTTTGATGGGAATGCTCAATTTGCAAGGAAATGTAAGATTTTTGTGTTTAATGGGAATGCTCAATTTGCAAGGAAATGTCAGATTCCTGTGTTTAATGGGAATGCTCAATTTGCAAGGAAATGTCAGATTCCTGTGTTTCATAGGAATGTTCAATATGCAAGGAAATGTCAGATTCCTGTGTTTAATGGGAATGCTCAATTTGCAAGGAAATGTAAGATTTTTTTGTTTAATGGGAATGCTCAATTTGCAAGGAAATGTCAGATTCCTGTGTTTAATGGGAATGCTCAATTTGCAAGGAAATGTCAGATTCCTGTGTTTAATGGGAATGCTCAATTTGCAAGGAAATATAAGATATTTTTGTTTCATGGGAATGCTCAATATGCAAGGTAATGTAAGATTCCTGTGTTTCATGGGAAAGTCATGTCATTAATATACATCTCTGTCGCATACTATTTACTGTGTGAAAAATATGAGTGTGCTGCCTTTGCATTGATAACACTTCATGCCATATTGGAAACTGGTGTGTACATGGATTGAACATTTGTAAACTTATTAGGCCATCATTGATGTAGATTTATGAATGATATTTTATGTGCAAATGCTGCCCTACAGAGTCTTTTGTGCCACAGAGAACTTGCAACTTTAGCAAAAGTTGTATCATTTTCCAAATTCTTGTCTGGGGCATTGATATCTTCTGTAGATGCCACCATTTTTAATTCACTTGTGCTGTGGTTTAATTTACCATCATCTGATTTATTATCGCCCTGGGATTCTGCTGTTGTATCCCATAAAGCAGAGTAAGCCTTATTCCAAGTCTTGTTGCTGTCTGAGTCCTTGTATTGCATATCTATGTGTATGCTACTAATAATAGTTCTTTCCTTTGATCGCTAGGATTCAGGGATATTCCTCATTGACATACATGTACATGGTTGACTTATCAGCTCATGATTTGTTTTTTTGTAGCCTTATTTTGCAGATGAATTCTCAGTGAGTACAATATCAAATTTAACTATGCTTGAATTGTTAGCAATGTACTTTTGGCTGTTGAACACAGCTGTGTTTGTTCACATAAACATAATGTCTCTGTCTGGACTGACATAAGAATGTTTCATATTTTCAATGTCCATCTGAGACAAGTTTAGTTCCATCCATGATATCAGATTCAAGGTAAAAGGCCATGAAAAATAATTTGTTCAGTACTCAGTAAAAAATAAAAGGACAGAAGATGCAGACTTATCATGGATTCATGGAAATTTTGTTGCCCAATAGAGCATCAGTCTTCATAAGGGACTCTTGCTTTTGGTGCATACAAAAAATTTCATATGTATTTGGATCCAAATCAAAGGAAAGTGTGAGTAATGTATTAATATATCAGACAAATTCTTTCCTCCAACTCAGAACAAATGTGGTTTGTATTTATTATGTGCATGTGTTAAATAAAAAAAGTCCAGTGTATGTCTGTACAGTGCAAAAAATACAAAATAGTTCCAATGTGTGTGTGTGCAGTACAAAAATACCAAATAGTTCCAATGTGTGTGTCTGCAGTACAAAAATACAAAATAGTTCAAATGTGTGTGCTGTACAAAAATACAAAATAATTCCAAAGTGTGTGTGTGCAGTACAAAAATACCAAATAGTTCCAATGTGTGTGTCTGCAGTACAAAAATACAAAATAGTTCAAATGTGTGTGCTGTACAAAAATACAAAATAATTCCAAAGTGTGTGTGTGCAGTACAAAAAAAAAAAAATAGTTCTAATGTGTTTGCATTTCAGAAAGCAAGATCAATCACATAAGATGAAATGGATATGTAATAAAATTATTATGCTTTTATATTTTGGCTGACATTATGAAATTTGTTTAAATTTGCATGCACACTGTATTTTCTCTTTAGACTTTTGAAACCACCACCACTCATGCTTCCTACACTGCTCCAAAGGAGGGGAAATACTATATTACAGTTGCTGCCTATAATCATGCCTTGGAACATTCCGATCTTGTGTGTTCAGATGGAGTAGTCATTGATACATTTTCACCCAGTGTGATTGAAGTTGAAGTAACTGGAGCAAGGGCCATACCAGGACTGGTCAAGGACAACCAGGGCAATATCTGGGTTCTATCCAGAGACAGATTTATTAGGAAGGTGTTCCGACCCACACAGGCATGTCGGTTAGTACTGAAATAGATTTTTCACTTAACTTTCATAATTTACATGTTAATGCCAATTGTCTAGCAGTTTTGATCTTTGAGTCATTATAGATGAAAGTAGTATTGTTTTGTTGTTTATTTTGGTGGGACTTGGGGAACAAGATATTTATTCGTTCTTATATTCATAGGAAATGGCATATTGTTTCCATGAGAAGATTAATCTTAATTGGTTCCTTAAATTCATAGATTTGGGAAGTGTTCTATTGCTTCCATGGGAAGATTAGTGTTGATTGGTTCTTTAAATTCATGTAATTGGTAAATGTTTTTTGTTTCTCCTGGAGATTATTTAGTCTTTATCTTCATGGATTTGGAAAATGTCCTAATGTTTCTACAGCAAGATCAATGTATCTTAAAGTTCACTGATGTGGGAAACGTCTATTTTATCTATAAGAAAGTTACTGGGTTCTATTGTTTTTCAGAATGATTATCAGGTCTTTAAATTCACTGATGTGGGAAGTGTCCATTTTTTCTACAGTGAGTACATTGAGTCTTTAAATGCTTGGATTTGGGAAGTGTCTATTTTTCGTCCAGGAAGATGAGCAAATCTTTGAATTCTTGGTTTATAGCAACCATGATATCCATAAAAGTTTGGTACTCCATGAAAAATTGAATTTACAGTACACCACTCCCTCGATAACTCACGGACATCGGGGTCCAAAAACATCGACCATGATATAAGCGAGGGCACAAGTTATCTAGGGACCTATAACAAATAACAAAACTAACAAAGGGATCAACATATTGGCAAAAGGGGGGTGGGGGTGGCTTAGCATGTTGCAGTGTTGAATACTCAATTAATAATCGTGCTAAGATTAACAGTGAATAAATATCTTTTCATATCGGTGTACTTTGTTTAATTTTTTCATCACAGAGTAACATTAATTTCAGGATAACTTGTAGTATATTGATCATCAAAACATTATTCCACGTGGTTTCCATTTGGTTACCACATGTACGACTTCATATTGTGTACTACGTCACTAATTTTTGCTGTGAATGGTATACATTCTAGTTTTATTGTCTGATCCAAAGTAGACGTTTTTTTTTAAATACGAAAGATCAGCACATTTCGGAAAAACAATGTCGATTGAACAATGTATAGATATTTATAGCGGTAGACATAAACTGGAAGATGAAAAAATAAATTCACAAGGAATAACAATTACCAACATGAAATTAATAGGTCTAAAAATTTAAAACAACCTAAATTAGAACACGATAACACTTGCGGTTTGTGACACGTTGTTGTGTGAACCATGCGTACACAGCATCATCTAATTTGTTATCGCTTGCAGTTCGTGCTCGTTTTCATTTCATCCCTTCATCTGAATCAACATCATGTGAGTAATTTCAAAGTTTTGGCTCATTCTTAAGCCAACCTCTAAATGTCAACTCGGCAATTTTCAGTTCATTGCAAATTTTTTATCTCACTTCGTCATTATGAACACCATCTATAATGAACAGCCTTTCAGTCACTAAGTATGCCTTTCGCTTAATTCCTTTGCTCTCCATTGTCACATTTACAAATGATTATGATACATTACTGATATTATATACTTTAATGATGTTAGTACAAAAAAAGTGAAAATATTTTCGATTGGTCAAGTAAAATGAAATTTGATGACGGTAAGGAATACAAGAATGTTTGCTCCTATTGGCGTGCCTTTGAACTTTATTTTATTGTACTTACCTTGTTTGATTTGATACAAAAGATATATTCAAAGTGATAAAACAACACAGGTATTTTTTAATTGATTCTTTTATTGCATCCAACACTTCCCCAAGCTGTTGATCGAAACAAAGCCGGCAGGTTTTAATGTGACGGTCGACCGATTGTTTTCATGTTTTCATATAAGAGAATATGTATGTTTCGATTATAGTGTGGAGATGAAATTAAAGGATTATAATGTGAATTTCACCTAGCAAGACATTTAATTGGTATTTATTTCATTCTCTGTTGCGGCATGTTAGCATTTACCAGAATGTTTCGTTGAGTGCTGTTCATTTACAGTGTATTGACAACTATTTTTCTATTAAAAAAAAAATAACATAATATGTGATATCTTATTAGAAATTGCAAATTTCACAATATGGATTCTATCTTTATGGGCAGTAATCACCATTTTAGATGATAAAAACAAGCTATATATCAAGGTTTAATTTACTATTTCTTATCACGGCTTTTTTCACGTTCAATACATTTTAAAATATATTTTCTTTGAAAAAATTTGGGAGCCATGATGGACACCGCGTTATAAGCGGGTTCACAAGTTATCTGGGCACGAGTTATCGAGGGAGTGGTGTATCACTTTTTTTGCAGTGAATGCTTGGTACTCCATGAAAAATTGAATTTGCAGTATCACTTTTCTTGCAGAGAATGCTTGGTACTCCATGAGAAAACAGTTAATTTACAGTATCATGTTTCTTGCCATATGTTTTTTTTTATACTGAAATAAATTTATATTTTGCTACCATTATTGACACGTTGGTACACATATAGTGTACTATAGTACTTTTTGTTTTGCATGGATTCATCCATAGTAAAATTTTAAGTAAACCTCTGTTGTGATAACTCATGCTCAATGGGTCCAAAAACATAAACTGCAGCACAAGTAAGGGTGTGATTTACCTAAAGAAATTATGAAAATTATGGGATGGTTATTGACATTGGGGCGGGGTAGATGATTGAATACTTACTTTATAATTGCATTGGTAAGAAATTGCTAAAAAATCCTAATTTTTTTCTAAAGAAGTTACTTATGGTACTATATAAATTGAAAACAAATCTCTAAAGATTGTTAAAAATATTACTCCAAGAGGTATCAACACATATCACATGTGTGACATTGAAACTGTATTACATCAATACTTTTGAATTTTTATGTGGATGCATTCTAGTGTTTTTGCTGATTCAGAACAAAACTTTAAAATGATAGCCATCTATTGTTTAATTTTTTTACTGTTTGTAAAATATTAATCCTGTGATTTCATCAAAAAATACAGCAAAACTTTGCCTCTGTGTGTTAACTATAAAGTTTGGAATTACTTCACCATGTACAAATCTGTCTTTGAAATTAAAATTTTCATGCACTGATACACTTTGTGATTGCTTCCCATGCTATCTTAATCACATTTGCAAATGAGTCAATACATGTATGTTAATTATGTTACTTACATAATAATAGTTAAAACATCATCAATTGGTCAATTTCCCAATTTTGTTTGCAATTTTAATTATATTCCAATAATAGGAGCCTATATTATAGATATTTTTATTAGCAAAAAATGGGTTCCACACCTACCTAGCTTTATAAGCAGGTTCACAATTTATCAATTAATGTTAAATTGAGTGAGTGATATATCCCTTGTCATTAATTATGGTATTGTCATTTTGTTATTTTCATCAGTGTTAGGATTTTGTGTAATGATCTGGTCTTGAGATAAAGTTATTTAAAGTAATACATGTAGAGGGTTGATAATGGTTCACTTGACATGCCTGATATTGTCTTTTGTTGATTTTGCTTTGTCCAAACTGATCAAAAAAATTCCAGCACATTGCAGCTTACAAGTGATCTATTATTTTAGCTACGGATTTGTTGTGAACATTTTTCAGCAACAAAGCAACCAGTCTTTCCTTTTTTGCTGACCTTCCCAAGCAGCGACATCCAAATGGCACCATAGTGGATGAGTACAATGACACAGTCTGTGACAGATACAGTGGTGCACCAAACAGTCTTGGAGGTGTTCTCCCCTCTACTCATGCTGTAAGTGGATTTGGTAATTTTCAGTAAGATAAAATTATAAGATATAAAGAATGCAGTTTTTTCTTTTGTAGAAATCATTAAAATGACCCATTTCTTAATTGATGAAACCTTATACTGAATGCTCTTCCATCAAGACTGTGCCATAGTATGATATGCAGACACAAAATTAGTATATTTTATGAAGTATAACCACATTATAATTGGTTCTCATTAGCCAGAAAGTAAAATGGGAAAAAAGTAACAATGATAAAACAAAATTTAAAGACTTTAATGGGAATCAATACCATACCCATGCTATGAAAGGGCAAGTGGTAAAATGAGGGGGCTTAGAATGAGGAATACTATATGAGATAAAGAACATATCTATGTGGTGAAAAGGTGAGTAGTATAATGAGGGATTTATACCAATAAATACTATATGGGATCCAAATCAATGTTATTAAAGGGAAGTGATATAATTGGAGGTTTTATAGCAAGGAACACTATGTAGAATCCAGGACCAAATTCCTTTTGTAAGAGAATTGTGGTATAATGAGGGCTTCATGTTGAGGAGCACCATATTGGATCCATAAGCAACCCATGATACAAGAGGAGGTAAACTATACATGATGGATAAAAGTGATGTTTTACTATACATGATGGATAAAAGTGATGTTTTACTATACATGATGGATTAAAGTGATGATTTACTATACATGATGGATAAAAGTGATGTTTTACTATACATGATGGATAAAAGTGATGTTTTACTATACATGATAGATGAAAGTGATGATTATACAGTGGAACCCCGCTATAACGCGATGATCGGGGTCCATAAAATTGGATTGTGTTAAAAGTGGGGTTGCGTTAATGCGGGGTTTACAATATTTAACTTTTTTCCCGAGAACATATACATGTATACATGTACAATGATCAAAAGTCGGCTTATTATCAGATGAATATTAACTGGATTGCATTAATTAAGATATATTCAAAATAATCGATGGCTAAGATATTTATAGGTTATTGCTGTGCAATAAAAACATTTACTAATTTTTATTTGTTTGAACAATAATACAGATTGACCGATAATACCAGTCTATCACTATATCATGAAAAGTGTATCAACACCATATGCTACTGTGCCGTCATGGCATACAGTTCATCCAAAATGGATGTAATTTCATTGAAAATTGTACAGATTTAAATATTCAATAATTTTGTAATAGTCTGAATTCATTGTGTAAAATATAGGATGAACAAAATATTGAAACCATTTACTTGCCGTCTGATATCATACGGTCATTGCATACAGCTTTTCCCGGGTATACATACAGTGTCTGTACAAATTTCATACCGCTAAAATTGTATCATATGTGACAACTGCAAGAATAATTATCAAAGCATGATTTCAGCATGCAAATAACTTTTATTTCAGATTTTGTGAACATCAAAAGAAACATGTGAAAACTGCTAAATTAATCGTTGCCCAAAGTGCAAAGTCAGTGTGGTCCCAAATTTAAATTTTATCATTTCTTGAAAAATATATTCAATGACATTTGCTTCTTTGCTGCGAACTGTTGGGTTCTAGCAAAGTGTTTCTTAATTGAAGGACTTTTACGCTGTCAACATCCTGTGTTTCCAGCCACCTTAAACTTGCTTCTAAATGTACTACTGCTTTTGGTGGGGGAGTTGGGGTGCCATCATCATCGTTATCATTATCGTCACTGGTTTCAGGTTTTGATTGTGCAGCTTTATTCTTTCTTCTGACATTTGTAACAATTTCGTCATCTGATATGTGTTCATATATAGGCAGATGTCATCTACTGAATACAAATTAAGGATATCATTATGTCTGTGCTCGTATTTTTTTGAGTGCTTCTTCTGCTAAACGTACGTCGTCTTCAAGCTGAGTTTGTTGTTTGCCCTTCTTTAGTTGATCTAGGGCATACAGTTTCTTTTTAGCAGAAAACGACTTGCGTTTTTGAACTTGCTTTTCCATAACAGTAAAATATTTTTTTATATAAGCAAACAACGTACAAAGATAAAGCTCGATAACTAAGTAATGAAGGCCTGCAAGGTTATGAATCACTTTTTATATAAAACAAAATTAAG
Source organism: Potamilus streckersoni (assembly GCA_016746295.1). NCBI lineage: Eukaryota > Metazoa > Mollusca > Bivalvia > Unionida > Unionidae > Potamilus > Potamilus streckersoni. Next base: position 8,120,231 of record JAEAOA010001897.1, on the reverse strand, counting down.
CTGAATGGATGTACATTTTCAAGCACTTTTAATTTACAGATAATAAAGTGGATATTATTTACTTTAAACTTTTTGTTGTTTGATCACACTGCCAAGCACAGAATACCTGTTGGCGGCTTTCGTCCTTTGATTTTTATTAAATTGTGCGACTCTTGTATCAACCACAGTTTGGTCTGCTGCTTGGCTGTGATTGCAGCAAAATAAGAAGCCCATGTCAGCTATTGTTTGAACAACGAGAATTCATGGAAGACAATCACAAAGACGATTTACTGGCTTTACTCATGGATCTGTAATAAGTAACACGTCCAATAATGTTTACCTTGGCTTAATAATTCAAAAACCTACTGAAACCAGTTTTCTCTTCTAAAGTGGAATATGGAGCTTCATCACAACCTGTTCAAATTGATAAATTTCAGAAGCCAAGCAATGTACACTATTTCTCGTACGTTATATATATTGTATTATTTTAGAATTCATACTCAATCACTTCTCCAAAATCACTTAAAGAACCTGGATAAATTGTTAAGTTCTGATTGTTTATTTTTAAAAGTCATATGCAAATTCTTCCACCAAATTATGATGAATGTTTTACACACTATTTCTCATATGTTAAACAAATATTTTCACAGTCCCAAAAAAATACATGTAAATAGTTTCAAATTTTAGGAACCATGCCTCGATCATATTATTTTAAAAGTCACAACTAATCTCATGACCAAAATGAAGTTAATTTCTTGTGGGGGTTTTTTTTGTTGTTTTTTTACTTTTCTTCAATTTTTTTTTCCCATGCATGAATGAATATTTAAAATATCGGGAGCCATGCTAAGACCACGTTATATCTGAATTCATGTTAATGCGGGGCGCATTATAGCAAGGTTCCACTGTATGTGATAGGTTAAAGAGATGTTTTGCAATATATGATGGATAAGAGAGATTATTTACTATACATGATGGATAAAAGTGATTATTTACTGTACATGATGGATTAAAGTGATGATTTACTATACATGATGGATTAAAGTAATGATTTACTATACATGATGGATAAAAGTGATGATTTACATGATGGACTAAGCAAAGTATATACAGTAATTTTGTGTGGAATGTTTTTAAATTAATTTTTGCTGAATTTTTTGCTAAACTACATATCTTGATAAAATACTACTAATGCTTGTAGTACTACTCCTACTACTACTGCTACTACTAAAAAACTACTACTACTAAAGTAAATGGACTGGGATAACTCATGTGTGTAAAAGGACTGGGATAATTGTGTGTTAAAGGGCTGGGGTAATCCAGTGTATAAGGACTGGAATAATTTTGTGTAAAAGGTCTGGAACAATTGTATGTAAAAGGACTGGGATAATTGTGTGTAAAAGGATTGGGATAATTGTGTGTGAAAGGACTGGGATAATTGTGTGTAAAAGGACTGGGATAATTGTGTGTAAAAGGACTGGGATAACTGTGTGTGAAAGGACTGGGGTAATGCTATGTAAAAGGACTAGAATAATTGTGTGTAAAAGGACTGGGATAACTCATGTGTGTAAAAGTACTGGGATAATTGTGTGTTAAAGGGCCGGGGTAATCCAGTGTAAAAGGACTGGAATAATTTTGTGTAAAAGGTCTGGAATAATTGTATGTAAAAGGACTGGGATAATTGTGTGTAAAAGGACTGGGATAATTGTGTGTGAAAGGACTTGGATAACTGTGTGTGAAAGGACTAGGGTAATTGTGTGTAAAAGGACTGGGATAACTGTGTGTGAAAGGACTGGGGTAATGCTATGTAAAAGGACTAGAATAATTGTGTGTGAAAGGACTGGGATAACTCATGTGTGTAAAAGGACTGGGACAATTGTGTGTTAAAGGGCTGGGGTAATCCAGTATAAAAGGATTGGAATAATTTTGTGTAAAAGGTCTGGAATAATTGTATGCAAAAGGACTGGGATAATTGTGTGTAACAGGTCTGGAATAATTGTGTGTGAAAGGACTGGGATAACTGAGTAAATGGACTGGGATAACTGTGTGTGAAAGGACTGGGATAATTGTGTGTAAAATGACTGACATAAATTGTTTGCACAAGCACAGGGATAACATATGTATTAAATGACTTATGAGATAAAGCAGCTAACTTTGTCCTCTTGCTGGTAAAACTTTGTACCAAACCTGTATATGATTTTAATAACTCGTCACTGGTGTTTGTAGAAATGTGTTTCAAACCTGTATGTGATGTTTTTTACTTTTCACTGTTATTCATAGAAATTTGTACCAAAATTGTATGTGATTTCTTTTACCATTTAAAGCTTAACCTGGTCTGGAGAGTAATCAATGGATCTGCTGGTATACATGACTTTGAGGTGGGCCTCTCTTCCACTGGTGCTTCAGATGACCTTATGACTTTCAGATCAACCAATCAGCATACACATCACCAGATTCTGCATCCAAACATACAGGAAGGGGAGGAGTTTTACATTCTTCTGAAGGCAATAAGTAAATCATCTGTAACAACAGTGAAGGCAAGTGTTGGTTCTTTATTCATACAATAGATATTTGCTTTTAAGTTGAGTCCAATTTCAAAGTTTTCAGACTCAGATATGCTAATGCATAATGTATCAACAAATCTGGGTCTATGCAGTGGTTATCAGTAGAACAAGCTAGAGAGGCCTGATCTGCTAGTGCATTTTCTTGTTTGCAGTAAGACTCAACTTATAAAGGAATATACATGGTGGTCCATTGCAATTAGGTTTGATACTGTTTATGACAAATTTTGCATAATTGAGACAATAATGTTCAAAATTCCAGGGGGCTTTTAGTTGGAATTTTGTTCTCAATAGACTGACCTAAAACAGACAGGGTCTGAACTTGGGTTTAACTGTTATGCTATCCCTGAGTGTAGTTAAGTCAGATTTATGTATCTAAAATGTCTTTGAAGAAACGAGTTAGCAAATAATTTGCACCATTTCCCTTTTTATTGATGGGGGTGGGAGATCATTGAGAGAAAGATAACAATGAGCTGAAGAGCTGCTCCTAGTAAAAGCTAAATTGCAAAAGAAGTAGCCCCAAAGAACAATCATGCTTCACTTGTCTGAATAGTTACCTCAGGGTTCCTGCAGGTCATGGAATCCTGGAAAAGTTTTGGAATTTAAAAAATAAATTTCAAGGGCCTTGAAAAGTTTTGGAATTTGTCAAAACCTTACAAAGTTTAGGAAAAGTCATGGAATTTGTGACAATGGAGTTAAAGAAATTGATTACTTCAAATTTCATAGAGCACCGAGAACCAATTAAATAAAATGATAAAATTACAATCGATAAATGGTTTCAATTCATATAATAAGATTAAGTTCCCCTAATGAAAGTATCACATGATTTTCGGTGTAGTTCACTAAATAAAAGAAAGCAACTGGAAAGTAATGTGTTTTGTTAATATTGTAAATAGAAACACATACAAAGACTACTAAGAATTGTTTCCTTTTTTCTTTTCAATACAAATTACATTGATCATTGGATTATGACATGAATTACTACATAAAGTCAAAGTGTGCTAGCCCATGTAAATTTAAAATGTACATATTAAAAATATTTGTTTTTTTTATTTCTTATTTTAGATTGAAATATGTTATTCTTTATGTTCATTTACTTGACAATGCAAGATAATGTGGTCCTTGAGTTTTATGAAATGGCCCTGGAAAAGTTTTGGAAAAGTCATGGAATTTATTTTTGTTAAGACTGCAGGAACCCTGTTGTAACAAGATAACCGAGTTTGGGATTTTCAGATTAATAACAAAACACCATTGATGGGGATACAATACAATGTATTTAATATTGTATGAAAATATCAAATGAAGTATGATAGACATGTGCGCAAATGGGTCCCAATATGGAACTAATTAACATAATCAGCACGATCTTACTAATGTAACAAATACGGTACCAAGACAAATAAAGAAAGAACGATTCACGGTATATAAAGAACAGAAATATGACTTCACAATAGTAAAATACAAATTATATTTTTGTTCAAAATAACGAATTGATAGTTTTACTCATGATAGCAAAACAAATGATAGTTCGTTCAAAATAACGGATTGATAATTTTAATCACCATATCTACACAATAGCAAACACTGGGTATTACAAAAACCCTACGTTAGCCAACGGCCAAAATATTATATCTGGAGCAATGTATATACTCCCTTAAAACTCTTTGCTACCAGTTCTACTAGACAAACAAACAAAGATTTGTAGTCACCTGACCACTATTGATTCCTGGGTTTGACAATCAGCACCTGACACTTTGGTCTGCAACGCCCGATTTCCCTCAACCCGACTGGCAACATTGGAATATTCAAAGCACTCGAAAACATACACACAGCACAGCCCGGCACTGCACACGCAGCATACGCAGCTCTATACAGCACAGGCAGCTTTTCACAGATGTACACAGCACAGCTCAGCACTAAACTCTACAGCATAACACAGCACGGCAACAACACAGCACATCAACACCAACTCTGCACTGCAACACCAACACAGCTCTACACAAACACAGACAGAATAGCAAACCACTGCACCAACACAGCACTGCAACACCAACACAGCACTGCAACACCAACACAGCTCTCTACAGCTGGAGATATGCAAGTCTCACAGTAGACCTCTGATCGACAAAACGGTTCGTAATGTAATGTCCTAATTTCGTTCCAGTTTGAATTATATATACACAACGTAGTTCAACATCGTCTGTGTAATTCATGTATTCGGTTTTTCCAGCCTGAAGCACTTTGCACGTGCCGAGCAAGGAAGAACCGAACACACTATTTTCGAAATATAGAATGTACATTGATCACCCTCGGGTATCATTGTACACTAAAAGCGGAAAAAAGAAAAAATATTTACACAATTCCATGACACCTGTTACCTTACCTGTCTGAATAATTACCTTACTTGTCTGAATAGTTTCCTTACTTGTCTGAATAGTTACCTTATTGTAGGTTATGGGTCACATTTTGGTGACTAGGATACCACTTAATTCAGTGGTTGTTCACATGTTTACATCAAATTTTCTAATGCCACCATGACCTGTCATTTTTATATTACCTCTGTGAAATCAAAGTACCTTGGCATATATTCCTCCCCCCAAAAAACAACTGCCTTCCCTGGGTACCATATACACTGTGACCCTGCTATAACATGGTAGTTGGGGGCCATAGAACCCGACCGTGTTATAGATCAAATCATGTTATAACTGACCACTTGTCAACTGAGAAAATGATACATTTACCTAAATTATGGTGGGCTGAGGGTGTGTGAATAATAAAAGCAGGAGCAAAAGTTCAGACTTTTGATTAATAAAGATAAACTAGTCTGAAAAGCACTTGTATATTGACAACTTAATATTTGTGAAGATACAATCAATAATGTATTAACTACTGCACTTGTATATATTAAATTAATGAATTAAAGTATAAATTGCATGTTATAAACTTCATGTAAGACTCACAAGCCATTTGAAAACATGCTGCATATTTATATAAAAAAATGGTAGTCCTCGTTTTGATTTATATCTGATTGTCACTTATTAATTCCCTACAACTGTCACAAGATTGTCACTTATCAATTCACTACAGCTGTCACAAGATTGTCACTTATCAATTCACTACTGCTGTCACAAGATTGTCACTTATCAATTCACTACTGCTGTCACAAGATTGTCACTTATCAATTCACTACAGCTGTCACAAGATTGTCACTTATCAATTCACTACAGCTCTCACTAGATTGTCACTTATCAATTCATTACAGCTGTCACAAGATTGTCACTTATCAATTCACTATAGCTGTCACAAGATTGTCACTTATCAATTCACTACAGCTGTCACAAGATTGTCACTTATCAATTCACTACTGCTGTCACAAGATTGTAACTTATTAATTCACTACTGCTGTCACAAGATTGTAACTTATCAATTCACTATAGCTGTCACAAGATTGTCACTTATTAATTCACTACAGCTGTCACAAGTGGCACATGGATATAGCAGTTTGCATGCTACATGTACATGTAATTAAATTGGCCTAGATTTTGGTCAGCTGGAGACAGTATCATCTTGCTGAGACTACCAAGGGGCTGAGACTATTGATAGGAAAATGAAAACTGAAACAAATTAAAAAGTATCTTTGCAAGATACTCCATCTTCAGTCATATACCTATGATTTGAAAAGATTGGAAATTTATTGGCATTTTATGCCACCATTGGTAGAGATCATAAGCATAATCTATTTCCTTGCAAAGATGAAACTTCATGGCTCAATAAATGTGTTTCAGTGACTTTGGAAAATGCAAAAGGCTATTCCATTGCTTTTATTTAAATTTTGGTGTTGACTTATTTGTTTTTACTGAAGATTGAAGTTGCCTTCCTTTGATGAAGGGTGTAGGTGTTATTGAAGTTACCACTAAAGGACTGCAATTTGGATGACCAAGCTGATGTCTGTTTCTTATTGTTGCATCAAATAAATTGTAGAACCTTGATTGAGACTTAATTATTTTTTTCATTTGCTTAGTATTTATACAGAACAATCAGTGTTTCAAAGGTGATCAATTACCTTTGAAGTTTCAGCAAAGCTATTTTATTTCTGGGTACCTTTTAAAAACAAATGGAATTAGCTGCTGTTTGGTCGATTGTAGAGGTTACTTTTCCAGCCTTCAAAAGTTGGTAGATTGTAGCTAAGAACTGGTAGCATTTGGAGACTACCAAGTAAATCTTTGGCTTTGGTGGCGGAGTGATGCTGACTTCTGTGCATGTGTCTGAAATTTTATTTTAAAAATGGGCTAACAGACAATGAAGACATGTGTGTTCTTTTCTGCTCAGACAGGGATTACTGCAGGAAATATGTGTGTTCCAAAGGATTTAATTTTATGAGTGAAAAGAAGAGGAATTTTACTTACTATCCACATACAGAGGCCGGTCAAAATATGTTTATTACTAGTGAGTGGCAGATACTCTGACACTGTTTCATTGGAAAGAGCTGTTATAAGATAGCGCCTTTTTTGGTTGATTTTCACTGCCATAAATGTTTTTTAAAAAATTATAAAAAGAAAATGTTGAGATCTCACAGCATACAGTACTCAGGCCAGATATCAGAATAAGAAGATTATGATGTAACAATGCAATGTTTACATTGTTGTCAATAGCAACAAGAAATTGTTTATCTAACAATAGACAAATTCCAATACATTTTATATCAAGTTTGTGACCCACTGATTGAGGGAAGGATTCAGTATACATTTTTAGCAAAGAATTTGTTAATCTGACAATATATAAATTCCAGGGCATTTTATATCAAGTTTGCATCTTCCTTTCATAAGGCCTCTGAATTTCTTCACTCCAAACCAATTGTTGTACATACAAGTTTAAACAGTCAATAATTTCAGTAAAAAAAATCGTCTGATGGTATAATTTGTCGTTGATTTGTGACAGTGATGAAGCACAGCATGATCCCTGAATAAACTTTTACACGTTATCTTTTGTACTTTTAAGTACTTTTGAGTATGAGAAAAATATATTTCTATGAAATTGCAGGGGCCATGCCACAATCATCTTATATTAGAATTCATACATGATGTCATCCCCAGAAATAATAATAAACATTGTACATGTTACTTTTCATACTTTTTAAGAAAAAGATTTCATGTATGAGAAAAATGCATGTATTTGAAATTTCAGGAGCCACACCACAACCATGTTATATCTGAATTTGTGTTATAACAGAGCGTGCTATAATGAGGTCACACTCTTATGTTTAAATGAAGTTAAAGCCCTAAATACAGATAGTTAGCTGGGCCAATTTTAGTAGCAACCATGGCTTGTGGTTTGGTCGCTCTGTGTCCACTTATCAGGTAGCCACTTATTCACCACACTTCCAGTTTACAACTCACATCCACCCACTGAATGAGGGAAGAGTTCAGTTTACATTTTTAGCAAGAAGATATAAAATTATAGTCTTGTGCTCCTTTTAATAATTTGTCCACTTACAAGAAGATATAAAATTGTAGTCTTGTGCTCCTTTTAATAATTTGTCCACTTACAAGAAGATATAAAATTGTAGTCTTGTGCTCCTTTTAATAATTTGTCCACTTACAAGAAGATATAAAATTGTAGTCTTGTGCTCCTTTTAATAATTTATCCACTTACAAGAAGATATAAAATTGTAGTCTTGTGCACCTTTTAAAAATTTATCCACTTACAAGAAGATATAAAATTGTAGTCTTGTGCTCCTTTTAATAATTTGTCCACTTACAAGAAGATATAAAATTGTAGTCTTGTGCTCCTTTTAATAATTTGTCCACTTACAAGAAGATATAAAATTGTAGTCTTGTGCTCCTTTTAATAATTTGTCCACTTACAAGAAGTAGCCACCTGCAATGGTAACAAAAAAATAACACAAATGCAGATTGCAGGTGCATATTCCATGTATCATATCAAATCATATTCCTTTTCACTGCAGAAAATAGGACCTATTCTGGTGGATACCACAGCGCCAGAGTTTAGTGGCTCCATTGATGTCCATTTATCAGGGAACCACCTCATAGCCATATGGCCTGCAGTAGCCTTTATGGACAGTGAAGACATTTTTGCCCTGAATTTTGAATGTGCTGTTGGTAAGAATATATCCACCTCTTTTAAATAAAATGGAGGTATAAGAAATATATCCACTATCCACTTATTTGAAATAAAATGGAGGCATGAAACAAATGTGAATTCATTATGGCACCCTAGGTCTATCTTATCCATCCAAGCTTGTAAACTTGATTGCCCAAGGCCCTTTCTATGTAGAGAAATTAATTTTGGTAGACATAATAATATTATATACCAAACTGCATTAGATTTTCAGGTCATTATAGCAAGAGACAACTAATGGAGACAGCTTTTATTTTTCACATGATGATGTTCTGGCAGAGAAGGTCTTGGAAATTTTTTAAAGAGTGGTTTGTATGTACAATATTAGGAATTTAAATAACACATTTATTAAGTTCAATAAAAACTTTTTTGCTCTATTGTATATGTACAAAATTTTTTTTTTGGCATAATGGGCGCAAATTTTGTCTGAATTTGCCTATAGGAATACTTAAGAAAGAGAGAATTGGGGGAGTTTGTAGGGTTGTGAAGAGTGTCTGACTCCTGTATGAAAGCTGTAAGGGGCTTACATAAGATAGATAGGGATGTTGATAACCAAGACTTGATCCTGAGAATTGCTGTGACAATAAACAGCAGACAGTATTCCATACAAGCACCATAGGAAGCAGGTCATACTTATATGGGCATATTAGTTGAGTACATTTAAGTACTTACACAGATCAGAGGGTGGGGAAGTGGGGCAAACCAAAGTTGTGAATGCATGAAATTTGGCAGTGGCCCAAACAAAGTGAAAGGAGTACAGTGACTTTGGAACAGAGTGACTGTAACCGAGGCTCCCAATTTAATGGAAAGTAAGGAAATAGACTAATAATAATAATGACTGAGAGTGCAAATAACTTCATAAAATGGCAACTGCCAATGGAGTGGATTTTCACAAGTTAGTAAATGACCATATTCATTGACCCTTTGTTGGAACAAAATGAATTCAACAAGTACACTGTATAAAGTAGTCAGACAGTGGCAAGATTTTGAACTTTATATCCACTGAAGGCCACATAAAGTCCTTGATACTTGCAGAATATCAAAATGATACCATGTACTATGCATTTATTTTAGATATATGTATCAGATAATAAGTTGTGAATTCACATGGCCACTAATAGATAACTTTGCATACATACATACATACATACATACATACATACATACATACATACATACATACATACATACATACATACATATATACATACATACATACATACATACATACATACATACATACATACATACATACATACATACATACATACATACATATATACATACATACATACATACATACATACATACATACATACATACATACATACATACATACATACATACATACATACATACATACATACATACATACATACATACATACATACATGCATACATACATATATACATACATGTCTTCCATTTTTACATAATTTTGAACTTTTTAGACTTTTTTGCCATTCTTGTTTGTATGATTAAGCAAATGCTACATAAGGTAGACAAAAAACTTTATAAAGCTGATTGACATGTATATGACCTGTTTAGTTATTCAGACTAATGACATGTAGATGTCTTATTTAGTTAATCAAATTATTGACATATAGATGTCCTGTTTAGTTATTCAGACCACTAACATGTGGATGACCTGAATAGTTATTCAGACTAATGACATCTTCATGACCTGTTTAGTTAATCAGATTATTGACATATAGATGTCCTGTTTAGTTATTCAGACGTTTGACATCTGGATGACCTGTTTGACATGTAGATGCCTTGTTTAGTTATTCAAATTATTGACATATGGATGACCTGTTTAGTTAATCAGATTATTGACATGTTTAATTATTTAGACCTTTGACATCTGGATGACCTGTTTGATATGTAGATGTCCTGTTTAGTTATTCAGATTGTTGACATCTGGATGATCTGTCTAGTTATTCAGATTATTGACATGTATATGTCTTGTTTAGTCATTCAGACTATTGACATCTGGATGACTTGTTTAGTTTTTGAGATTACTGACATGTAAATGTCCTATTTAATCATTCAGACTATTGACATCTGAATGACCTGTTTAATCAGATTATTGACATATAGATGACCTGTTTAGTTATTGAGATTATTGACATGTAGATGATCTGTTTATTTATTCAGACTATCAACATCTGGATGACCTGTTTAGTTAATCAGATTATTGACATGTAGATGTCTCCTTTAGTTATTCAGACTATTGACATGTGATTACCTAGTCAGTTATTTAGATAATTGACATGCAAATGTCCTGTTAAGTTATTCAGACTATTGACATCTGGATGACATGTTTATTTATTCAGATTATTGATATATGGATGACCTGTTTAGTTATTCAGATTATTTGATATACAGATGACCTGTTTAGTTAATATTCAGATTTTGACATATAGATGACCTGTTTAGTTGTTCAGATTATTGACATATAGATGACCTGTTTAGTTGTTCAGATTATTGACATATAGATGACCTGTTTAGTTGTTCAGATTATTGACATATAGATGACCTGTTTAGTTGTTCAGATTATTGACATATAGACTTTGATTGGCTCACATAATGCAGTGGCAGATCAGGATCTATGTTTGTTCTACTGATTGCTATTGATAAGTTGTATAGACCCAAATCTGCCAGTGCAATATTTAATGGAAGATCTGAGTCTGTGCAGTTTGCAGTTGGACTCAACTCATAAGTGAGTATATATGGTATCCTACAAATATCATTAACATTCATGACAGCTGCATTTTTAATGATGGTTTCCAGTAACCACAAATCCACTAAATTAGTATCCCAAAAATAATAGGGCATTTTGCAAAACAGTGGCCCCTCACTGTAAAAACCTTCAGTATGTTGCTACTGCCTTACAGTAAGTATAGAACATACTGTGTGAATGGCTCATACTGTAGATATGAATCATACTGTTGGCATGGCTCATTCTGTGTGAATGGCTTATAATGTGAATATGGCTGGGTATGGCTCATACTGTGGGGCTGGCTGATACTGTAGATATGGTTCATACTGTGGGTATGGTTCATACTTTGGGTATGGCTCATAATGTAGATATAGCTCACACTGTGGGTATGGCTTGTATTGTAAATATAGCTCATACTGTGGATATGGCCTGACTGTAGATATGGCTGATACTGAAGATATGAATCATACTGTAGATATGAATCATACTTTAGGTATGGTTCATGCTTTGGGTATGGCTCATACTGTAGATATGGCTCATACTGTGGGTATGGCTTGTACTGTAAATATGGTTCATACTGTGGGTATGGCCTGTGCTATAGATATGGCTGATACTGAAGATATGAATCATACTATAGATATGAATCATACTTTAGGTATGGTTCATGCTGTGGGTATGGTTCATTATGTAGATATGGCTCATACTGTGGGTATGGCTTGTACTGTAAATATGGCTCATACTGTGGGTATGGCCTGTGCTATAGATATGGCTGATACTGAAGATATGAATCATACTGTAGATATGAATCATACTTTAGGTATGGTTCATGCTGTGGGTATGGTTCATTATGTAGATATGGCTCATACTGTGGGTATGGCTTGTACTGTAAATATGGCTCATACTGTGGGTATGGCCTGTGCTATAGATATGGCTGATACTGAAGATATGAATCATACTGTAGATATGAATCATACTTTAGGTATGGTTCATGCTTTGGGTATGGCTCATACTGTTGATATGGCTCATACTATGGGTATGGACCATCCTGTGGGAGTGTCTTATACTCTGAGATAGCTCATACTGTGAGTTTGATCAGAAGTTTCATTGACTTGGTTTCTAGTTCTATTGGTATAGCTCATTGTTGCTATGGTCACTGATTTCATTGAGTTGGTTTAGCATTTTTATTATTAACACTTAATTTTTTTCTCAAGACGTTCTTGGCCATTAGAACTGAAATGTGATGTGGTTTTACACTATTAATACATCATTAATTTCCTTGTATTCTTTTGCTCTATTACAACACAACTATGTTAGAACATGCCTCACTATAAGGTAGTCTCACCTATAATGTAGTATATTAGACTCCCTCAAAAAGTGTTATAGAGAGGTAGCATTATAATAGTAATTGGACTGACCTCTTCTGCCAAGGTACTTTGATGTATCACATGCTGACAGTAATTTGACTGGCCTGCATTGACAAAGTACTTTGATGTATCACACGCTGACAGCAATTTGACTGGCCTGCATTGACAAGGTACTTTGATGTATCACACGCTGACAGCAATTTGACTGGCCTGCATTGACAAAGTACTTTGATGTATCACACGCTGACAGCAATTTGACTGGCCTGCATTGACAAGGTACTTTGATGTATCACACGCTGACAGTAATTTGACTGGCCTGCATTGACAAAGTACTTTGATGTATCACACGCTGACAGCAATTTGACTGGCCTGCATTGACAAAGTACTTTGATGTATCACACTGTGACAGCAATTTGACTGACCTGCATTGACAAAGTACTTTCATGTATCACACTGTGACAGTAATTTGACTGGCTTGTTTTGCCAAGGTACTTTGATTTATGATACTATAACAATAATTTGACTGACATCCATTGACAGTACTTTCATATATCACACACTGATAGTATTTTGACATGCAATGACAGAGTACTTTCATGTGTATCACACACTGACAGTAATTTGACATGCATTTACAAAGTACTTTTATGTATAACACTGTGACAGTAATTTGACTGACATGCATTGACAAAGCTATATAATGTATCACAGTACAAGGATAGTTAATTGATAGTTTTAAGCAGTGTAAACTAAGCAAGGATGTTGGAACTGGGACAGCATGGGTGGCTTAACGTTATCTCAATTTTGTATAAATTATTAATTTACATGTTTGTTGCTGTTTCATTCTAGTGTTTTACAAAACAACTTTCAAGAGATGGATTGTTGTTGTTGTTGTGGGGTTTAACGCCATTTTTCTGCACAGGAAAGGCTATACATGGCGGCCAGTATTAATGGTGGAGGAAGAAACCGGGAAATCACTGGAAAGAACCACCGACCCACGAGAAGCTACTGGCAAGCTCTCTCACATATCCACATTCGCCGAATCTTAGACTCGAACACACGCAGATAGAGGTGAGATGGCAGTGATCCGTAACGGACAGCGCTTTAGACCACTCTGCCACTCGGGGCCCCAATTGCAAGAGATGGAAGGAATGGCTTTAGTTGTATCACCACCAAGACTGAAATTATTTTAATGTGACAAACATTGTGTGCAAATGCTTTTCAGTCACCACAACACGAAATAAAATTGTTATTTTCGTATTTTTGAAGTTTGACTTTTTGAGGGAAAATGAATTAAATGAACAAAGGAACTTTTAGTTGTAAAAACATCTATTATTCACCCAAAACAAGGTTTGTGATGCTCAGTTATTTGCGAAAATTACCTAATTAAAGCCTAATAATAATGAGAACATCAAAATTTGCCATAAATCTAAAGCAATTTAAATTGTGTCCATTAATTAACAAATTTAATTGTTGAATTTGCAGGCGAAAATGGTCATACAACGTCAATACTTAACTACCATCCATTGTCCTCTGGTGGAGATTGTACCTTGACTTCCAATCCGACTTGTACAGCCATTTCTCTTGACTCCCTTAACTGGCATCTTCATGGACACCATGAGTACTATATTGCCATCAAAGTCACCAATACTGCTGGGGAATCCACAATTGCATACTCTTCACCCTACATCCATGATGTCCAGCTTCCTTCCCTGGGTAAAGTTTTGGAGGTAGACCCAGAGGTAATGTTCAGTTTTGTATCTATATGTCAGATATACATTCAAGAGTCTTTTTACAGCACTCTGATTAAAAAATAATGCTGCATATACATGGCTTCCAGATTTATCTTGAGTTGTTAATGATGTTTTTCTTTTAAAAGGGCATTATATTTAAAGCAAACAGTAACTTTCTTCTGTGCTTCCTTTTTGAAAAACTTGCATTTGTTTAGCTGTTAACCTCAAAGTACCAGCAATTGTTCACTGCCTATACACTGTATATGAACAGTATTCAAGCATTTTAATTGATTAATCTGTCATTATATTTGGAAGTGGTAACATGTGAGATGTTTGTCTTTATTTCTTTTCTCTGCTGCTTGGTTAACCCTTCTGTTGAATGTTTGCAGTAACAAAGTAATAAACTATATTGAAGCAAAATATACTAGTGTTAAGTAATCAAAGCCAACAAATGCAGTCAAAACAATATAGCAAAGGACAACAACAAAGGACAAAAACTCCACAATTTAATGACATGATAATTGCCATGCAGTTGGTAGGGTCACATGATGCCATCTGCACATAAATTAATGCACTTTGAATTATTTCAGAGAACATTTTTAGTGCTACTTTCACTTATGATGATGTGAAGTTAGTGCAGTCTAATTATCTTTTGAACAAAACACACAGTGGATAATGATAAGGAATAAAGTTTATAAGAAATTAAAAAGAACTGGGACCTTTTTCTTGAAGGCACTTTTGCACATTTACTCTACCAGGATGTCTTCCACAAGAACTGAGTGGATGGCATGTTAGTGAGTATGCAAGACATTACAGTATCTGTTAGTGGGTAAGCAAGACAGTGCTGTGACTTTTATAATGCTGAAGGGAGCAGCCTCAACATTTAAGGGAAAGTGTTTGGTTACATTTCATCAGGCAATGCTTTCATAGAGGCATGAAATTCAAGCCCTGCCCTTGATTGTAGTGCTACTGGTCATACTCTAAGAGAGCTTATTGGATGTCCAACATCCATTAACACAAATTTGTTTGTTATCAATGCTTCTTCTGAATTACTTTGAGGATTGCCAAGGTCTAGTTAGTCCAAAATAAAAATGTTGCTGCTTTGCCATCCAATATGGCCACCACAGCAGCCATCTCTAATGTCTAGTTATCAATACTTTTCATAAATAGATGGTCTTATGAACATGGGGTTTTCACTGAAAATCCTCTTATGATGTCTTGTTGATCCTAAACAAAAATTGTGCCAGTCTGATATCTCATATGGCCACCATGGAGCCATCTTGAAAATCTTGTTATGGCTACTCCTGAATGGAAAGTAATATTGACATGGAATTTTCTCCAGACACCTTTTTATAATGTTCAGTTGGTCCTGAATGAAATGGTTTTGCTTGGACATCCACTTTAGCAAATCTTGTTATGGCTACTCCTGAATGGAAAGTAATATTTAGCAAATCATATTAATGCTAATCCAATTGAATGGATGGTCTTGTAATTGTGAGGCTTTCAGTAAATGACTTCTTATGATGTTTAGTTGATCCTAAATGAAAATATTACCACAGTAGCAACCATTTTTGGCACTAGGGGTCCCTTCTTTGATGACAAGTCTGAGAGGGACTACACCAATAAACCATTTTGAAATCTTATCTTTGAAATCTTATCACTGCTCTTCTTAAATGGAAAGTCATATCAACATTGAATTTTCATCGGATGACTTAGTATCATCCAGTCTGGCTACCAGTACAGCCTTCTTGGAAAGCTTTTCTTGCAGCTTCTCCTAAATGAAATCAGTATCGATGTGTATTCACCAACTCATCTCATTGCATCAATTAGAGTGAATCCATATTTATTCTGTCTCAGATATGCATATTATTTTGTCTGAATTCACTGCCAAATGGAAATAATCCAAAATTTAGGAAAGGAAAGATGAAGAACATTATGGTTTATATGCACATGTACATAATAAGGTCCTTACACAGTGTCTGTATAAGTTTTATGCTGCTAGATTTTCTCATCTTTAAGTCAGAATACTTAATAATTTTCAGCTGCATCCTCCTACAGACATGTTTGCTTTTAGCAAAGTCTTATTTGTCAACTAAAGAATTCAGGTATAATGAACATCTTGATTCTCCATTTCACACACACTAAGTTTTGGATTGTACAGTAGAACCTGTCATGAGCCACCTCTGCTATGAGCAACCACCTGTCATGAACGACCACAATCATAATGCATGGATTGATTTTTATTATATAAACGCTCTGTTATGAGCAACCACTTGTTGAATGCGACCAGTGACCACTATTTCTTTGCAATATTTGCAATTCAACACTGCTATGAACAACCACAAAAAAATCCAAATCCTAATGTCCCAGTAATACATCTTTTGAAAGGGCTTCAGCATAGAATTGAGTACATCGTTTGTCTTTCCAGTTAATCTGGAATGCCTGTGGGTGAATGAGGTCTTTGTCTTTAACACTAGTTAGTGAAAATCATTTCCAGATTGATTTTTTTTTATTTCCTTTGTTATGGTGTTTAATCAAGCCACCATTTGTTTACCTGGCTGCAGATGGTCATAACCTTTGTTTATCAAGCTATAACGCTGTTGATTTAAACTTCGTCTAGAAAAATGTTTT
Source organism: Potamilus streckersoni (assembly GCA_016746295.1). NCBI lineage: Eukaryota > Metazoa > Mollusca > Bivalvia > Unionida > Unionidae > Potamilus > Potamilus streckersoni. The sequence goes on along the minus strand of JAEAOA010001897.1, from coordinate 8,103,106 downwards.
GTTTCTTGATGAGTTAATTATTTGTGGGGATTTCATTCATTGGTAAATAATATATATAATATATATATATAATAATATATATTTGGGGTTTCATTCATTGGTAAATAATGTATATATTTATTCCACATTTCCCCGAATCCTGATCAAAATAATCTAGTCCTTATTACATGAACACTATTAATTAACAATGACAGAACCTCCGATGAAAAAGAAAGAAAAATTAAAAATTCTAACACTGGAAGAAAGATTTAATGTAATTAAAAGAAGTGAAAAAGGGGAGACAGATCACAAAAAAGCAGCCAGCTTAAACATCTGTAAAACACAAATTCTGAATGTCATCAAAGACAGGGAGTCCATTAGAAATGAATGGCAGAAAGGGGCATACGCACAGAGGAAAGTTACCTTATGGTTAGGATAAATACAGTGTTACCTTTGTTTATATGCATGTGCTAATACATGTACATATTCAGGTGATGTTCAAATATAAATTTGATTCACATTGCTTGATAGATGTACACGATATCTTTATTACATAAAGTTATTTTGAGAGGAATGCATACAACATTTAACAATTTTGATGAATAAAGGATATGATATATGTACAGTGAGTTTGGGTATTTTTGCTTTAGTGCTAACTACTGACCCTGGAAACCAGTCCATTTTCACACACCTGTTATGAGAGACCACCTGTCTTGAGAGACCATTTTTGGTTGGCAGAAGGGGCAATCTCTCAAGACAGGTTTCACTGTAATATTAAATCTGTTCCAGGAAACATTCACCTTTGTTTATTAATTCTTGCAATCCATCTGGATAGATCATAACAGCTTCAGAATCTGCAGAATGGATTTCTCCCAAACATAATTTGACTAATCCCATGTTACTCCTTTAGACAGTGCAGCCATCCATGGAAAGCTGAATGTTGCCCATGTTAGCCATGGTAGTAGTAGAGGAAAACCAGGTTTTCAACTCACTTTGTTTTTTTTACCCTCCAAACAAGTATAAATTATAGTCCTAAATTATCCCCCACCCCACCCCCTTTTTTTCCAAAATAAAACGGTTTTGACTCACCCTCCCCCACCTCTTTTTTTCCCCCTACTACTACTATGTAAACAGGTATTTTGTAACCAAACAAAACAACAGGTGTTGGAATGCGATAAGCTCTTTACACAGAGGTGACTAATTTGTTAGAACAGCGCATGTGTGGAATACAATTATTCTAAAGACGGCAAACGGGTTTTTACCACAAGATAACAGGATGAAAATTAAACTGTGCATTAGAATGTTTCAGTTAACAAGGTGGAAATTAAACTAGCATTAGAATGAAAATGATATTATTTTATATCTCGTTACCAATGATTAATGTTTCAACTGTTGATATTAAAAATATTTCACTATCACGACTATAGATACTAAATTTTACTTTACCACTCACACAGCGACGGGACTCAAACAAATCTTTCATTTCTGGTTTGTTCAGAGGATATTTTTTGTTGATAAAATATACCTTTGACCGATCGAGATCAATTGTGAGTTTAGTATAGTTTTGTTGGCTAATGGGGCTGTGAAAGTTTTTAAATTCCGTTAGCAACTTTTGATACAATTGTTCGAGATAATTGAAATACATGCTGTCATCAGATCTGATGAGCGAAAGTTTTAACTTGTCACATGTTCCATTAAAACATATACCTGATGTTTCATTATTAAATTCAACTGTCAATTGTTTACCGTCCATCATTAGATATTTGATGTTACTATTGTAGCTATTTGTCATTGTCAAATTTTCAAACATTATTTTGTAAGTTTAGATAAAATTTCAGTTGGAAAAGATAATGTCGAGTATAGATCTATCATCATAACAATACCCAAGGGCAAATGTATCTACCCCATTTTCACAATAGCGTTTGTCATCAAAATTATACAATCCACGTTTGATAATGACATCTGTTTCGAGTTTATGATGATTAGTTCGAATTGCCATAGCTCTCATAAAACTAACACCACCATCAAGCGCATACCTGTAGTCATCAAATTTCATAAACTTTTTAACAAAATCACGAGGTAGACCTTTGGCTTTTTTCGTTATTTTATTATTATCTAACAATACGGCATACATTTTACTACGTAATTCGATAAAGTATTTGATAGCGCTCGAGTTCATTTCATCTTTAAACTTACCAATAACCTTTTTATTTGTGTCGTCATGAAATTTACTGTCACGTGGATAATCGGAAAGATCAAACAGATGTCGATTATTATACATATCCTGATAGATGTCCTCACATTCGATTTCATATACGAGTGAATCAGTATCAGTAAACAATAATCTACTAGCCGGCCACTGATTTTTAACAAAAGTGTAATGAAAATCGTACATCATCCACTTTGATAAATCTAACACTGCAGCTCCAACATAGATCGGCTTGTTTAGTTTTAGATTTGTTTTTCTTCTTTGTATCGCAACAAGATTTTCATTAAATATTTTCATGCTCACAAAATCATCGTCTGACACAAGTTTGTTTCTGCGATTGACATCATTAACTATTTCAATATTTACGCGTTTCTTAATATTCTCCATCGTCTTACCAAAAACGGAATTGTTCATCAGTTTAAAGAAGTTTTTCTCAAACTCTGTTTTCGCTACAGCTCTTCTTGAAGTGTTCGAGTTAATGTAACCTCTCATCCACGGCGACTGATTAAATTTTAGTACACGATGAACTTTTCTCACCACAAGACCAGCATCGACTGCTTGTTTTAAAATTTTGTAATGCAAAACGTAATTTTTCTTATCAAGTAAATTTGGTACTAGTTTCTTGACCATGGAATGTTGCCTTGGTGATGCTAACGCTTGTTGTTCTTTTGATAACAAACTATAATCTATTACCATCGATTCCGCACAGAAAGGGTAATCATTATGTAATTTGTGTAGCGAATTTGGATAATCAAGATCAACTTCAACGAAATAGGAAACATCATCGGGTATCTTTTTTTCTGTCTCTGATAGAAATCGATCAACCGTGATCCAATGAAATCCGCTAAAAGGCATTGGTTTTGCCATCGAACCACCGTAAAGATTATTACAATCTAGATAAATTATATACTTCGAAGGAAGGTCAGGGTTATACTGTTTCAGGTATTTGTTGTTTGTTTCAGCATATTTTTTTGTTATCACGCTAATACCACCTCGGATACCTTTTTCGATAAAATTGAACATATCCACATCTGTCAGTAATTCTAACCTTACCTTACTAAACTTTAGCAAAGCATCCCATGACAACCCAGGGGCAGAATAATACCAGCAAGGATCTAGTCCATAATTATTATAACTCACTTCACGAAAACTTTCAAAAACATCTGCTAATAATTACACGTCAGTTTTCAAGTACAAATCATGATAATCACCAAAAGTCTTACAATCAAACTCTTTCCAGATATCTTGTGCATACCTGTACTCGTCATCGGTTATATTTTCGTTTTTAAGTTGTGAGTAAAATTTGTCTTTGTCAGGTAAAGATATTTCATCAAATTTACTCCAATCATCGAGGTATTCATATGGAAAAACTCCTTTTTTAGCTAGTAGATTAAATTTATCTCCAAAACAGTCTCTTAGGTTATCAAATTTACTACAACCTTTCACTAACTCATCTAACGAGGCTGCCATAAACTGCAGGCTGTCAATAAAACGTAATTTACCTAGCGTAACTGACATGTACTTTTCAAAATTATTTGGGATGCATTTGATGACGTTATCGAGTTTTAGATGAGCTTTTATCTCAGGATTACCAAAAGCTTCTACTATAATATGGGTATCATATCCTCGAAAATTGTGAAGAATAACCGGAATAAAATCTGGAGCATGAAATTTTAAATTACACTGATTATGAGCCGCTCCACGATACTGTCCAGTCAAATGACAATGGTCATGTACTTTTTTATCATCGTCAAAAGCTTTTTCACAAATATGACAAATTTCTGCTTGCTCGTGATTGGATTCTTGTTGAGGTGTTAATTTTAACATTGGCGTTACTTTTTTCAAATGAGTAAATATATTATCAACTTCATTAATCAACTGCTTGAGAAGCCAAACAGCTGGATTTTTACCACGATATAATTTGATTGATTTAGATAATCTAGAATCAGTACAACAAACTACCTTATACGCTACTCCACACGGAACATGATTTTGAACTTTTCTTGTACTCGATTGATTAGGATTATTTTCTACACCAAGTACAGGTTGAAGTAGGCATTCGAAATCAGCGTATATGACGAAAGGAATTTTTAGTTTGTGATTATGATGGACAAACTGTAACACACTATCTTTTTTAGATGGCATTGTTATTCTTTGCACATCACTACAGTACTGCAAATGCTTTTGTAATGTTTCATTGTTTGTACAGCCATGCAAGCAGCGGTAACAAAAGAACTTTTTGTTCTTATCCTTATTGTACTGTCTACCAACTAGTCCGTTAAAGTTTTTAATCCAAACATAATGATTTTTGTAGTACAGTAAATTTATAGTTGATTGTGAAGCTTTTTCTGAAATATATCTCGGATATACGTCCTCCTTTTCATCTAGTCCAAAAACGTTAATTGAAACATTATTCTGCTTTTCAAATTTTGGTATTTGATTTTCTGCCACTGGAAAGTTAATATCTTTAAAATTTAATCTAGACACATGACTGATATACCTTTCAACACGAGTAGCGTTTTTTTCTGCTGGAAATAGTGCGGAAAGAACAGCCCATTGGAAACATTTGTTATCTACGTTTTTGATGTTTATACAACATCTTTTACTTTTTATTTTTGGTGGCAGGTCGACATATGAACTACCTCATAATACATTATATTTCATCGTGTGAAACAATATTCCTTTGATCATTTCAAACTTCCAACCCGAACCTAATTGACTAAATTCCTCTATTTTTTTCCAAATTTCTTGGTGTATTTCATCAGATAGTGATAACAGATCAGTCCCAAGCAAAACACGTCTTGATTTTGCGTTCATATAAGGTTCTGCAATTTCCTTGTTAGTTAATTCTTCCATTATAACTAACTTTGAAAATATAACATGATATTGCACAAATAATCTGATACTTTTGTGTTTTTCGAGCTCACGTTTTACAATTGTCTGTAATAGGTGGTAAAGATTAGTTGCAGTAAAATTTACTAAAACAATTTGATTATCAAACTGATAACTATTATCAAAACCTGCAAAAGCAGTCGCTATTTTATTAGGTTCTCCCATAAAGCTTCTCTTAGCTATATCACACAATTTTAACATTATTATACTATAATGTAATATCTAATTGATAATTTTTTCACACTGCGCATGCGCTAAAAATCAATTAGAGATAAAAAATATCTCCTATAATATAATGACAGCAAATCTAACAAACACATGTGAGCAAGAAGCATATCAAGTTCACCCAAAACATAACTTTACCTCACACTGCGCATGCGCTAAAAATCAATTAGAGATAAAAAAAATATCACCTATAATATAATGACAGCAAATCTAACAAACACATGTGAGCAAGAAACATATCAAGTTCACCCAAAATATAACTTTATCTCACACTGTGCATGCGCTAAAAATCAATTAGAGATAAAAAATATTACCTATAATATAATGACAGTAAATCTGACAAGCGCACGTGAGCAAGAGATTTATCAAATTCACCCAAAGTATAACTTATACGCTGGAAATGTAATTGGTTCGGTTATTAACATTAAAACTAGAATACCTGTTGGCAAATTAACGTCAACGGGTTATAATATTAGTGTAAAGGGAGATAATGCCGAGAGGATTACAATGTTTAGAAAAGATTTTATTTACACGTTGTTTTGCGATGATATTCCAGAGGGACAGCGTGTATATCATTATAATGGTAAAGTCACTGATGATAATATTGAAAATTTATCCTTACAAGATGAGTTTCAGCCGCACCCAGTATTTGATTTATATGAGGCTAACGATCGCGGTATTATTAGAAATAGAAAAACTAAAAAAGTTCTTAGTACTATTAGCAATATGGGATATATCAGGGTAACTGTTAGAGGAACATCAACAAATCAAGTTCGTTATCTTGGTCATAGGTTTGTTTATGAGGTGTTCAATGGATCTATACCCAATGGTCTTGTTATTAATCACATCAATAATATACAAACTGATAATCGATTGGAAAATCTGGAGATAGTAACGCAACAGGAAAATGTGAGAAAAGGAAAAAATAGTAATGGTATTAATTTTAGATGCCCAATAAAACCTGTTATTTCAAAAAACCTCGAAACGGATGAGGAGATCGAATTCAAATCGATTTCAGCTGCGGCGAAATATTATAAGATAAATCCCGCAGTCACAAAAATTATAGCTGATGGAGCAACAAAATCAACTTTTTCAAGAGAATACGATGCTAGGATTGGTTTTAGATATGATATTTGATAGCTCGGTTTTAGTCAAGCAATGATGAGCAAATGCTATGATATCATCGTGATTAAATTTTAACGTTGTTACTACATTTTCATTAATTTTATCTTTTTCTGCTTCTGTTAGTAATATTTTATGAGAATCACCTTGCATTACAATAACATCAACACTATAACCCAACAAACATTTTCTTACCGCTTCGGCTAGTTCGTTATAATTTACTATATTAACTTTTTGGTGATATTTTATCTCATCAGTCATCTTATAATAATAAATTAGATAAAAATATATTATAATAATGGACTTGATGAAACGACTCGCTGAACTCTACGAAGAAGATACTAGTGATAAGGTCGTCAGCGATAAGGTCGTCAGTGATGAGGTCACGCATAGTATTACATTTTCCAAAGATTTCGTAGACAAATCTGTTGGTTATAGTGAAGATGATATTTTGTATAACAATGAATCTGATGATGATGGTGAAATAGTCACTGTTGCTGACAGATCTAATTACAGCAGATCAACAACTAAACGGTATAATGTCAAGTATCACATTGCTAAGCAAATAATTAAATTTAATTTTACCGTTGCCGAACAACAACTGTTCTGGCAGTTAATCAAACCTTTTTTAAATATCAAGATCCCAGGCCGACAGAAAAATATCAAATTCGATTTCATATTTGTCAAGATTTTTAATCTAATGACGATCTCTAACGATCGTAAGCAGTATCTAATATCATTATGTAAACCAGTAAAATGTAAATCTGTCAAACAAATGTATGAGTTAATTTATAATAGCATTATATCATAATCTGCTTGGTTGGGATCCAACTGTTAAATTTATCACTATACCCACGCCATTTGACTAAACTTTTATCCCCTTTTTTTCTAATCACTTTCTCGATAACAAAAACATCCTGCTCAGTTTTCTGTAGTTCTTGTTCATAAAAACTACCTACAATCGGTTCCCCTGCCAGATCTTTTAAAACATATGTTACAGGTAATGTTAAAAGTACCTTATCAACCACAAATACTTCTTCGCTCCAGTTCGGAGTAAATCCTTTTGCAAATACCTTTTTCATCAAAGAAATTCTAACTTTATCACCAACCTTAAATTTATGTCTGCGGTCCATGTTTTCATTTGCTAATATTGGATTTTTAATAGCTTTTTTAGGTGTCATTTTGATGGTTCGATGTTTCGTGTTATTATATTCGCTTACGATTTGAGAAAGGTCATCGATGTACCTGTTGGTGTTTTTAGCTGTCATATGTTTGTGTATTTTCTCGTTTAGCGTGCGATTAAATCTCTCAACAACAACGCTTTTACCTTCGTTTCCTGTAACATACCTTTTTATATTATTTTGTTCTAGAAACTGTTCAAACTTTTTGTTAAAAAACTCAGATCCGTGATCAGTCCAGATTTTGTTTGGTTTTCTTTCTGTACTCGTTATTATCTGCTTTAGCGCATCGGTCATTGAAGTTCCTGTCTTATCTGAAACAGGTACACTGAAAACGTCTATAACATTAAACAAATACCTTTTTGGAGCGCCATCAGCGCCAACGTTAAACTGAGCTAGATTGGATACATCCACCAAATCTATTGCCCAGATATCATCTACACCATTAGCGACAACTTTACGTCGTTGGAACTTTTTTTTTTAGGTCTGTGTAGTTCGACTGCAAGATCATCGTATACTTTATTTCCCCGATCGTGAGGTGATTGACGAGACTCTCCGAGTCCAAGTTTATATTTTGCTCCAATTATTCCCTGAACAAATTTTCTATCAAAACGTTCTCGTAGATTTGTTGGCTTCATAACACATATTTCGTCTAACATTATCTTCCATCCTCAGATAGTCAACTCATTAACACTGAAATCTCTTTCTTCCTCTTCCATCCTCAGATAGTCAACTCATTAACACTGTCTCTCTTTCTTCCTCTTCCATCCTCAGATAGTCAACTCATTAACACTGTCTCTCTTTCTTCCTCTTCCATCCTCAGATAGTCAACTCATTAACACTGTCTCTCTTTCTTCCTCTTCCATCCTCAGATAGTCAACTCATTGACACTGAAATCTCTAGCTAATTGTAATTGTTTAACATTTGACTTAATCTTGTCCAGAGTTTTATGATTCTCTTTGACTGTAAACATTTTACACTTCCTTGTACCATTATCCTTTGCAGATTATATCTGTCAATTACCACTAAGACAAATAATAGTTTACACAGCTACAGCAAGAGTAAGCATGGGGTCATTTTTATAGGGAATGGATGATATTATTCACTGGATAATTGACTGCATAATATTTGTCTGACATCACCACCAAGACACATACACATGCTAGTGGCTTGCATTGTTTTTATAATTTTATAAATCATTGTGCCATTATTTGAAAAACCTTCTGCTGTGAGATTAGCATTGATGATTAGTAATTAGTTTGATTGATACATAAGTTCAAGTATAAATTGTTATCAACCACTGCATTGTTTGGTGCAGTGACTGTGTTTTAATCAAATACAATGTAGACTTAATGTTAGTCAAATACAATGTAGACTTAATGTTAGTCAAATACAATGTGGACTTTATGTTAGTCAAATACAATGTGGACTTAATGTTAGTCAAATACAATGTAGACTTAATGTTAGTCAAATACAATGTAGACTTAATGTTAGTCAAATACAATGTGGACTTTATGTTAGTCAAATACAATGTGGACTTAATGTTAGTCAAATACAATGTAGACTTAATGTTAGTCAAATACAATGTAGACTTAATGTTAGTCAAATACAATGTAGACTTAATGTTAGTCAAAAACAATGTGGACTTAATGTTAGTCAAATACAATGTGGACTTAATGTTAATCAAATACACTGTAGACTTAATGTTAGTCAAATAAAATTTGTGGACTTAATGTTAGTCAAATACAATGTAGACTTAATGTTAGTCAAATACAATGTAGACCTAATGTTAGTCAAATACAATGTGGACTTTATGTTAGTCAAATACAACATAGACTTAATGTTAGTTAAATACAATGTAGACTTAATGTTAGTCAAACACAATGTAGAGTTAATGTTAGTCAAATACAATGTAGACTTAATGTTAGTCAAATACAATGTAGACTTAATGTTAGTCAAATACAATGTAGACTTAATGTTAGTCAAATACAATGTGGACTTAATGTTAGTCAAATACAATGTAGACTTAATGTTAGTCAAATACAATGTAGACTTAATGTTAGTCAAATACAATGTAGACTTAATGTTAGTCAAATACATTGTAGAGTTAATGTTAGTCAAATACAATGTAGACTTAATGTTAGTCAAATACAATGTAGACTTAATGTTCTGTTCATTCTTCAGTAATAATATCATTTAAACCTTTCTTGCTGTTCATTAAGCTGATTAATGATTAAAGTGCAGTGATTGAAATGGACACTCACAAATAGCAACAATTAACAACATCTTTATTCATAGGAAGAAAGACAGAATGATAAGATACCTTTTTCTTCAAGAATACAACTAATCTTGCCAAATTACAAAATCAAATTATTGTTTATTTTTGGTACAATACTTTGTAGTACTTTGAGCAATTGAAGGTTTTAAAACGTTTCTGGAGCCATGTGTTGACCATGATATATCAGGATTTATGTTATAACAAAGCATGTTATTGTGTGGTTTGGTTGAATCGGAATGGCAAAGCAGGCAAGACATGGTATTCTTATGTATTCTTTTTTAAAAATGTTCATGCAATTAGTGATTAAATATATTTCAGTTAGTAAATCAACATTTGTGACAAAACCTTAATTTTGATAGAGGCTTTAAAAAATATCTATAAATTCAGTTGCACAATTGCTTCTATAAATTAGGCATTTTTATGTTAAGTTTTCAGCTTGAGTGTTTACTTGTAGGCCAATATTGATTTGAAATAAGTACTACCAAAGACTGCCCTAGTGGAGGCCATCAGATAAAGTACACATGCACAGAATGATGAATATAAATCTGTTTCTCACTTGGATCTACATAGAAATAAGACCTGTTTATAAAAGAAAACCAAAATTCATCAGCGGTCCTGTCAGAGCCCTTATAGACTGGTTATATATAAATATATATATATATATATATTTATTTATTTATTTATAATCATGTAATTTTTTTTTTCTTTTTCAGACCCATGATTCTTCCATGCCAACTCCTCTGAGGGTAAGTAACAGGCTCTAAAATGATATTATTTACCTGACATAAAAGTATGCTTACAATTTCCAGCGAGGAAACTCAATTTTCAAACTTTATTACATTGGAAACTATGGTGTAAAATGTATGAAGTATAAAGATATTGTGGTATTGATTGCACATATCCTTGTTCAGACTTGTGTACGTCACTGTTACATTGGAGGTTTTGTTAAATCTTCAAACTTTAGACTACTGCTCTTGGACTGTACGTCTCTTATGATTCAGAGTAATTTTTTATTTTTTCTGTACCATTATCACATCATTATAATGTACATTATTTTTTTAAGGACACAATGTGGTACTGCTATTGAACCCTTGACCAAAATCACACCAATATATAACAACATAGGTTAAAAGAAAATAACCTCAAGCTCAGTGATATATTTTGATTTTAGTTTTAAAACACAATTATTTAAATGTGGATCATTCTCATTGTGCTGAAGATTAGCATATAATTTATTTCTTATCATATTATTGTTTTGGTATGTTACATTAATGTCACTCTAATGTGGTTCACTACATTATATGGTCAGCAGTTATAGACCCCAACTACATACTGTATTATAATGAGGGAGAGCTTTATTTATATAAATAATGATAGTGGCAGTATGGTCACACTGTTTTAAGAGATTGGCAGACAGATTATACATTGTTTAAAATACTGTAAAAAAATTAACTGTTATTTGAAGAAGAATTAAAATCTTTTTTTTTTCTAAGTATGCAAAGAAAACAATTTTGGGAGGAGTCTGAAATCTTTACAAATGGGCATTTAATTATAAATTCATACATTTCTCTTTCTTTCTCTGTTCTCTTTATGGATTCAGTAATATTAATGATCAATCTGGATTTGCACATATTTTCCATTAATGATCAATCTGGATTTGCACATATTTTCCATTAATGATCAATCTGGATTTGCACATATTTTCCATTAATGATCAATCTGGATTTGCACATATTTTCCATTAATGATCAATCTGGATTTGCACATATTTTCCATTAAATCTTCCTTGTTCACACAAACTTGAAAATTACTTGAATCAGAGGGGTTGTCTTGAAAACTCCTTGACTTTACAACAAGTTGGATTTAATCTAGGATTTCTTGAAGTTTGCCAAAAACTCCTTGAGTTCTCTATGATGGAATATAAAATATATAAAGTAAATATAATATTACCTTTTTAAATTCAGAAGTTTTATTATTTAAAAATATAGTAAATAAATGCATAAAATAGTGTGAAATTGAGTGGATCAAAAGGCACAACACACCAGTAGTTGTTAGATGGAGTTGTTTCTTAAGTGTATGAACCATTAGTTCAGTGTATATTAGTGTTCTCTCATTCTCAGGTTATTCTTTACAGTGTTGCCTCTGTACCTGCCATATACCCAGACAGTTTAGGGGAGTTTTTAAGACTCATACAGTGTTTCGTAATTCCATTGCATGCGGATGGGGGTGATGGTAACATTACTAAAAAAATGACATCCATTTGATAATAATCTATCTTTTCATATAAGCCCATAGAAAGTAATTCAAAATTGACATCTGAATCAAAGAAATAACTTGTCTTATTGCCTTTAATGCACTTACAAAGGAAACATTTTAGACTTAGCATTGTCAAATATCATCACTGTATACATTTGCAAACACTTAGATAATTTAAACCACACTGACATTAAGTAAAAATATGCAACATAATTTTTGTCTTTAAATTCCAAAGTATTAATTAGATGCAGTCTTTGCTGCTGTCAATAGGTTGAAGGTGTCATTAGTGTTCATCCTTGCACTCACTAGAGATTGGATGGAACTGTTGTTCTGATTTTCCTGCTGGACCATCTGAGAGAATCCTTGTCTGAATTTGGTCTTATTGATGACCATAAAGTTGATATTGTCAGAACTGTATCTAATGCAGTCTGGCCATGACATGTACTTGTCTCTATAGAGAATTTAATGCACATCACATTTTGGACTGACCATTCCATTGGAGGAAGAAGACTTCATGTTTTCAACTTTAATTGGGGCTTTATGAGTAACACAGCAGTCACAATAAATGCCTTTGTCCAGTGTTGGTGTTAATACATTATCAACACAAATCTGCTGTGCAAACATGAGTGTGCACTTATTATTGCCTTTCAGTAAATCTATTTCATGACTGAAATTTTCCTGCAAACCATAGGTCAGTTAATATTTAGTATTTTGGCAAAGATTAAAGTAATAATAGAGAGAAATAATCTGAATGTTCATTTCATCCCATTAAATATGTTACATGCAGGTGATGCTCCTACTTTTATGAAATAATCATGCTTTAGATTTCATACATGGAGCAAAATCTGGCTTCAAAGAAATATTGCTGCTGTTCACAAACTTTTTTATAATCTTCAATACTGATGGCTTAAACACTGTCATAGAAGGCAGTGATGTGAAAAACTTGTTCAGCATGCATCTAACACCTGAATTGATTTACCTTAAATGAGTTGGGAATTTGATCCACTTTGAAAGCTGTACCTATGCAAATTAGCACATGGTTCCCCAACAGTGGTTTTCTTAGTATTTAAAACATCACCCTATTATTTAGTATTTAAAACATCACCCTAGCTATTCAGCCACTTAAGTAAAACATGAAGTGGACTGGTTGCTTCTATCTGACCTCTTTGCCTTTAATTGCCTCATGGACATTAATTGCTATATAGATTGCCACAATTTTTTGACATAAGCACTAAGAAGGACTGTTTATTAACATTTATACATGCTTCATGTTATGGGCAAATATTGAGCATTTTTTGTTTAGAAGATTACTGAATCTTGTGTTTTTCAAAACCATGTCAGTGAGTTTGGGAGCAAAAAAGTCATGTTTTTGCTTGACACATAATATTATGGTAGGTATGTACCACACATTCTTAGGTACTGGAGTATTATTCTATCTGATGTAACCTCACAAATTCAGATACTAGCATATTATTCTCTAGAGTTTTACCTCACATTCTCAAGTAATAGAATATGACTGTGTAGAGTTTTTCCTCACATTCTCAGGTACATGAGTATTATTGTATAGACTTTTACCTCACATACTCAGGTACATGAGTATTATTGTATAGACTTTTACCTCACATACTCAGGTACATGAGTATTATTGTATAGACTTTTACCTCACATACTCAGGTACATGAGTATTATTTTGTAGACTTTTACCTCACATGCTCAGGTACATGAGTATTATTGTATAGACTTTTACCTCACATACTCAGGTACATGAGTATTATTGTGTAGACTTTTACCTCACATACTCAGGTACATGAGTATTTGTGTAGTGTTACCTGACATTTAAAGGTACTAGTGTGTTATTTTGTTGAATATTACCTCACATTCTTAGATTATACTAGATCATTAGTGTTACCTTACATTTTCAGGTACTAGAGTACTATTGTTTAGAGTGTTATCTCTCATACTCAGGTTCTAGAGTATTCTTCTGTAGAGTGTTATCTTACATACTCAGGTACTATAATATTCTTCTGTAGAGTGTTATCTCACATTCTCAGGTACTAGAGTATTCTTCTGTAGAGTGTTACCTTACATTTTCAGGTACTAGAGTACTATTGTTTAGAGTGTTATCTCTCATACTCAGGTGCTAGAGTATTCTTCTGTAGTCTTATCTCACATTCTCAGGTACTAAAATGTTATTCAGTAGTCATAAACCTTTTTTGATGATGACCATGACAATATTTTTTTGAGTTTCATATTCTATTTCCACCCTCAAAATATCCAGGTGACCTTCTGTGATCCTCCAGAACATTATTGAGACCCTGATATGGGTCATGACCTGGTGTTTGGTAACCTCTGCTTTTGTGTTGCCTAGTATTCTACTGTCTCATTTTGTCTCAAGGCCTTCCTACCATCCCTATTTCTCCAGAGTGTTGCACAAGTCACTCTGTCTCCATTTTGTCTTAGGGTGTTACTAAAGTCCTTCCTACCATAGCTCTGTATCCAGAGGAGTGTTACTCAAGTCCATCCTACCATCCCTCTATCTCCATTTTGTCTCAAAGTGTTACTAAAGTCTTTTCTGTCATCCCTCTGTCTCCAGAGTGGTACTCAAGTCTTTCCTGCCATCACTACATCTCCATTTTGTCTCAAGGTGTTACTAAAGTCAGTGCCATCCCTCTGTTACTCAAGTTCTTCCTGCCATCCCTCTTTTTTCATTGTTATTCAAGTCCTTCCTACCATCCCTCTGTCTCCAGTGTTATTCAAGTCCTTCCTACCTTCCTTGTCTCAAAAGTCCTTCCTACTTTCCTTGTCTCCAGAGTGTTACATAAGTCCTTCCTACCATCCCTATGTCTCCAGTGTTATTCAAGTCCTTCCTACCATTTCTCTGTCTCCAGTGTTATTCAAGTCCTTCCTACCAACCCTGTCTCCAGAGTGTTACATAAGTAGTTCCTACCATCCCTGTCTCCAGAGTGTTAACTGAGTCCTTCCTACCATCACTCCATCTCCATGTTGTCTCAGGGTGTTACTAAAGTCTTTCCTACCATCCATCTGTCTCCAGAGTATTACTCAAGTCCTTCCTACCATCCCTGTCTCCAGAGTGTTAACTGAGTCGTTTCTGCCATCCCTCTATCTCCATTTTGTCTCAGAGTGTTACTAAAGTCTTTCCTTCCATCCCTCTGTCTCCAAAGTGTTACTCAAGTCCTTTCTGCCATCACTGTCTCCAGTGTTATTCAAGTCCTTCCTACCATTTCTCTGTCTCCAGTAATATTCAAGTCCTTCCTACCATCCCTGTCTCCAGAGTGTTACATAAGTAGTTCCTACCATCCCTGTCTCCAGAGTGTTAACTGAGTCCTTCCTACCATCACTCCATCTCCATTTTGTCTCAGGGTGTTACTAAAGTCTTTCCTACCATCCATCTGTTTTTAGAGTATTACTCAAGTCCTTCCTACCATCCCTGTCTCCAGATTGTTAACTGAGTCGTTTCTGCCATCCCTCTATCTCCATTTTGTCTCAGAGTGTTACTAAAGTCTTCCCTTCCACCTTTCTGTCTCCAAAGTGTTACTCAAGTCCTTTCTACCATCACTGTCTCCAGTGTTATTCAAGTCCTTCCTACCATCCCTCTGTCTCCAGTGTTATTCAAGTCCTTCATACCATTACTGTCTCCAGTGTTACGTAAGTCCTTCCTACCATCCATATCTCAAGAGCGTTAACTGAGTCCTTCCTACCATCACTCCATCTCCATTTTGTCTCTGGGTGTTACTAAAGTCTGTGCCATCCCTCTCTACAGGGTGTTACTCAAGTCCTTCCAGCCATCACTCCATCTACATTTTGCCCAGTTTAACTTTTGTCTTTACATGCAAGCTAGTTTCAGATGTAAATATGGTTAGGCCATGGTACATTAGTTCTCAGTGTACTTATTTTATGTAAAATGTAGAATAAATTACAAACTATCATTGATTCAAATTATGTGTGAGGATTTTTATTGTGATGGGGAAAAGACCTTGAGAATCTAGGAAAAAAAAATTGTCTCATTTTTGTTTGCTGTTCAGGGAATCTATACCAGTGTATGGCATGCTAGGTGAAGTTGCCCACACTGGGATGCATTATATGTATCCCAGTACCATTGTTTTAATGTCTTTGGTATGACTTGGCCGGGGTTCAAACCTGCGACCTCCTGCATTTGAGGCAGACACTATAACTACTAGGTCACTTGAGTGGTCTGCTAGACTAAGGCAATGATTGGTATGCTTTTTTCAAACTACATTAAACCAGGGTAATGTTTTACTTGTAATAATAATGTAAATGGCATAATTATCCATAAAAAATAATTGAGTAATAATTGCAAAAATAAAATGCACCAAATTGAATTAAATCCTTATTCATATCCATGTTTTATCAGAGATTTAGTTATAATAAGTTGCCTTATGGTGAGAAATCTACTGTATGACTGAATTTAATCATAACTCCTTTAATTCCAATCGACATATTTTTTTATGGTGAGAGATTTGCTGTATGATTGAATTGATTCATAACTCTTTTAATTCCAATTGACATATTTTTTATGGTGAGAGATCTGTATGATTGAACTATTTTAGTTCTGATCACCATATTTGCTATTTTATCAAACAACTGCTGTAATTATAAGGCTATAAATCATAGAAAATATTTTGATTCATGAATTGCTGTTGCTAGTCTTATTTATCTTAAAATGGTGTTGGCCATCAGACACCTGTATCCTAATAAAACTAAAACAATATTTTGAGATCAAAAATGGCGGTTGGCAATTCCACCCTGGACCATGAACACAAGGTGTAATAGTCAGCCTTAATACATTTTATCATGTGAGCATACACTGACAGTTTGTGTTATAGCAAGAGCATAAAAAAGCATCACAGTGTGTTTCGTACAGTGTGTTTCATACAGTGTTTCATACAGTGTGTTTCATACAGCGCTGGAATGCCCTTGAGTCCACCAAAAATCTCACCCAATCCATCCTTATTTGGCTTGATTGTAAAATTTAGACTGTAAGTCATGATGTACATGTAAGTTAGAATCTAGACCTTAGTAATTTTGAATCCAGATTTAAATCTAGATGTACATGTAAATTAGTACCTATCCTTTAGTCTGGATGTACATGTAAGTTAAAATCCAGACTTAAGTCTAGATATGCATGTAAATTAGAATCCATATTTAAGTCTAGATGTGTGTGTCAGTTTGAATCCAGACTTAAGTCTAGACATATGTGTCAAGACTTAAGTCTAGATGTATGTGTCAGTTTGAATCCAGACTTAAGTCTAGATGTATATGTAAGTTAGTATCTAGATATTAAGTCTAAATGTACATGTATGTTAGAATCCAGACTTAAGTCTAGATGTATGTGTTAGTTTAAATCCAGACTTAAGTCTAGATGTACATGTAAGTTAGTATCTAGATATTAAGTCTAGATGGACATGTATGTTAGAATCCAGACTTAAGATGTACATGTTAGTATCTAGACTTTAAATCTAGATATACATGTAAGTTAGAATCCAGACTTAAGTTTTGATTTACTTGTAAGTTAGAATCCAGACTTAAGTCTAGATGTATATGTAAATTAGAATCCAGACTTAAGTCTATATGTACATGTGAGTTAGTGTCTAGACTTAAAGTTGGGATATGTGCATGTAAGTTTGAGTCTAGACTTTAAAGTTATACATTGATTAGAATCGGGACTTTAAGATTTGATGCACATGTTAATAGAATCAGGGTCTTATGTTCTTATGTCTTATAGTATTTGATGTCCTGATGAACATGTTACTGAAATAAGAGTCTTTCATGTTTTATAGGATCTACAAGACATTGATTTCCAGGACAACCGTAAATGGATTGCTGTAACCTGGTCAGGGTTTTATCATCCCCACCTGGATATCCTCTACAGTGTAGCTCTTGGAACCACACCTGGTGGGACAAATGTTAGAAATTTCCAATCAGTCAATGGAACTTCAGCAACATTTGAGGGTCTGAATTTGAACATATACCAGGTTTGTTGCTGGTTTTTTTTGCTTTTGATGGCACATTTAACACATTATTGGCAACATTATAACAAATAAACTGGACATAATTAGGCTGCCAAACTAATTTGCATACTTTTTTAATGCATGATAGTTCTTTCATCTGTGCATATATGCAAATATTTCATTTTTGCTGGAACAGATTGAAATTTATTATAAATTATCTTTTATTCTACTGACAGCACATTGTTTTTTTGAGCAGAAGTAGATCATTTGGTCGGGTTTAGGACTTGTAATCCAAGGGTTGTGGGTTCAGTACCCACCTAGGCCATCCCTGGTCAGCTTCCTCGCCGTGTCCATGGAAAAGGCACTAGACTCCCACTTCTTCACCATGATACAGTCAATAGTCTTATAACACTAAAAGAAAACATCAAAGAAGTTTATTATCATAGACAACAGTGATATAATTTTGTTTTAATAGTTTTACAGGTAATAAAATTTGTTTTTAAACTTGCATAAGTCATGTTTCATAGTACATTGCAGGTTATTCTAGCATTTGAAAGATTTAGTAGTTTTCGATGCAAACATTTATCATGGTCCCCATTAACTCAGTGGGGTTAGCATGTTGGACAAGTGACCAGAAGGATGTGAGCTCAAATCCTTACAGATCAGGCTGGGTCGGCTGCTTTTGTGTGTTTTTACTTGATTTGCTTTGGCGTCAAGGGTCATGTTACCAGGCAAAGTGGACAACTAAGTCACCTAAATAATGTAAATTTCACCCTGTGAATGTTTTTAGAGGTATGTTGACTAACCATACATTTTGAGATGCTCTCTCACCTTAGCAAGGTTAATTCTGGTACTGTGTTATAGCCAAATGTGTTCAAAAAGTCATCAGTAGCTAGGTCTAGTTTTGATATTAATTATGCTGACAAACAAACTCTTCAACATTCATAGACATGTGCTTTGATAGCTGATTGACCATTAGCCCTTTTCCACATAGCAACTATCACAGCCTGATTTTTGTATGTTATCCTTTGATGATGAAAACATAAACTTGTGTTTCAAAACTTTAACAATAGTATGTAACTAGCAGTTTGTGTTTTAAGATCAGAATTGGTGATCTGGATATTTTAACTTCCTCTTGTACACTCTTTTGTCATAAAATTAGTTTGAAACTTAATGGAGTAATGGAGAAATAATGGTGGACATTGCTGTGTCTGGGAAGTACAAGTTTATTATATTGTTTGTTTCCATAAATCATTGGGCAAATATATTCAGCAAAATAAGTACAATTCATAGAAAGCAAAACTTTAAAATGCAGTTATGCAGGTCAGACAGTGCTATGTTGTGGAATTTATGAGATGCATTGTAAGGTCAAAGTTGTTTCTGACTTTACCCATATTTGTGAAAATACGGAAAAAAGCAGCAAAGAATATACTGTTTAACCAATGCCTAAGATTACCTCAATTATGTTGACCAATAAATAAACCATTAAGTCTGCAATCCTATCAGTGAACTGTTGTAATGAAACTATATATACATTGCAAAAATCCCTCCTTCTAAAAATAGATGCACTCACTCTGTGTTGATTCAGTTGAAACAAGGGTTTATTTCATATACTGACTATAAAGGAGCCATGTCTGCAATTTTAGGCATTCTATCATGTTATATATGAATAGTTATGGTAAAATTTTATCCACAACAAAGAAATGAGGACAAACAGTATGATCTGATACTTAAGTGCATTGTCCCCAATATATATAGTACCAGGGTTCTTTCTAACACATTTAGAAATCTATGACAGTGCCATTATTGTGAATGTTAGAAGGTATAAAAAAAATTTTAAAACTTGATTAAGGATAGTTGATCTAGCATTTTTACCAACATGCAATTACAATAATGTAATCTGGTTACTCAGTTGAAGTATGTTACGCTGTGTTTCTTTTAGAGGCATATGGCCAAAATATAGAAAATTTTCTGCTTCAAAGTAAAGAATTGTTTAAATCCAATGTTAAATGCAAATATGAATACTGGTAAATAGACGGCATAATTTGAATAAGAGAATACACAATATATATATATATATATATATATATATATATATATATATATATATATATATATATATATATATATATATATATATATATATATATATATATATTTCTTGCTTTATGTCCACTTTTTTTTTTTGAACTCTCATTTCTCATGTTCTGTCCAAAAGAAGAAGTCACTTCTCCCTAAAATTCAGGTCTAGCTTGACCCCTGCTTGGCATAATATAATCAAGTTGGTTACAAATATGTTAGAAAATCTTTGCAATTTTAGCAGATTGTGTGAATAAATCTTTTTCTTTTTGAATTACAATGTGCAATTTTAATATTTAAATTTGATTATTATAGATTATTAATTAGAAGAACAAATAATTTTAGAAGCATTGAAGGTGGGATATTTTTTGTAGTTTAAATGGTTTGGATAACTCATTATTAGCTATATCATGGTTAGGGAATTGCTTTTCCTAATAATACCATAATGACTGACCCATTTCAAAATTTGTTGATGAAATATTAGGTTTAATCTAAAGTAATACTTTTTCAAATTTCTCTACAGATGGTAAAATTGTCACCCTTTCAAAATATCTGGTGTAAAATATACTATCAGCCAATAATGGCAACATTTTTCTGTTCTCTTCAGACATACTATGTGACCTTGAAAGCAAGCTCCAATTCTGGGAATGTAATAGTGACCTCGGATGGGGTCATGGTTGTACAGAATGGTATGAATTTTGGTGCCATCATCATTAGAGATGGAATCCCTTGTAATGGAACAGGTAGTTTTCTGTCTTACAGATATATCTGGATACATATTTATATACCTGGCTGTCAGTCTTTATGTTTGTCTGTCATACTATCTTTATCACTCACTGTCAGAGTTATCCTGCATTTTTTCCTTTGGCCAAATGAATGGATTGTACCTTGTGTTATATTAAACAATTTTTCTTTTACATGTGATTATTTTGCAACAAATATTCATGGATGAATTTGTGTGCTTATGTTCCACGTATGTTTATATTTAGTTCACCTCTGAGAGGTAGAGGAAATCTATTTGTACTACCCCCCACTGACAGCATTAGTATCCACATGGATACAAACATATCCACAGTGCCACTGTATGTTTGTATCTGTTTTTTGTAGTCATTTAGGTTTGGAAACTTAAATAATACTTGCCAAGTTGAAGATTGAGATAATTTCATTGAACCTGTAGTACCCTTAGGGATAACAGATTATACATAAGTCATGTGACTGGTAAGTCTCAAGATTTCACAGGATACAAGACAAGATACAGAAATGGTGATTGGGCATGTGCATAGCTGATAAGCACATTTCACACAACAGATTACCCACACATGACTGGGTAAATAATTTGAACCATATGATAAAGCTAGATGTGCTATTTATGACTGTTTTTTTTATGTCCCTATATATTTAGCCATTATGAAAAAGAATAGGTAGGGATTCCAAAGCGAATGTACAAATGAACAAAATAGCTAGATCTAGTTTTGGTCGTAAAA
The DNA here is from genome assembly GCA_016746295.1 of Potamilus streckersoni. NCBI lineage: Eukaryota > Metazoa > Mollusca > Bivalvia > Unionida > Unionidae > Potamilus > Potamilus streckersoni. The sequence goes on along the minus strand of JAEAOA010001897.1, from coordinate 8,081,414 downwards.
GCAGAGCAATCACTGGAGATATATTCAATATCTTAACTCTGTGGATTGTCTAAAGTGCAGCAGAAATAGCTTAACATAGATAACAGAAACACTTGCAATTGGTTTTGTTTCATTAGGTTTATTATGATGAGTTCCTGGGGAAGAACTACAATCTCGTATGTAAAACTAATCTGATACAAAAGGCAGTAGTTTTGGGAACTATGGCTGACTACTCAAGACTGGTGCTACCATCACGAACTCCATTCCCCAACTTATCCAATTTCTATATATCTCTGAGAATAATTACATTGAAAGGGGAGTGTAAATACTCCAAGATACAGCAAAAGCCATCAAGCTTGAGGGTCTAGTTCATATGAAACAAATCAAGCTGATAATACAGATTCTACAGGCAAAAGGTTCATTAGCACATTTAGCAAACTATGTTAAATTTCCTGGAAGTTTTCAGGCCTCAAGCTGCATTCAGAAAATCAAGGTTTATTTAGTTCAGTAAAATATCAACCTCCATGTCCAATGTACTTGGCAGACAAGGACTGAACCAAATAACCATGGCTCTACTTCATTCAATATATCAAAACTACAGGTTGTCAAGTTCCTGAACCAAAGGTTGCCTCCATTTTATTAATGTATGAGAGGGCAACACTACGGTACATAAGTAGTCTTACTTGGTAAATGAATATAAGACTTGTACTTAAATTGTTGCCAAGAAAACAAAATATGTTACTTGCCACAGTGCCTGGCTGACTTTTGACACATGCCATTTTCTTCATTTGTGAGAAGAAGGTTCATAATGGGGTGTGCATTAAGATATTAGGAGACTTTTAAATATTGTCTGAAATTTTTAAACCCATTTCAAGATTTACCTTCAGCATTGTTAAATACTTACATTTTTTTGGGGCCACATAAACTGCACTTGACAAACACACACTCTCAGATCTGATAGAACTGTGACAAATCTGCCACAAAATGCATTGATGAACATCCAGCAGGATCATTTGCACATCTGCCTAAAAAAGGAGGTATTCTAATTTTTGTACCCATCGCTGCCTGGAATGTACTTTTGGCACTGTGAAATATATTTCTTTGGCTGCATGAATAATGCCTGACTAAGATAAAGTCCTAGAGTTGATAGAACTGAGACAACTCTGTCATAAAATGTATTTAAGAACTTTCAGCAGATTCATTTGTGATGCTTGCCACACAAAAGACCTAATTTATTTCCCAAGCATTAACGCAGTGAGTGAAGCATCATTACTGATGTGATGTTTGATATGTTACATTTGGCTTTGAAGTGATGTCACATAGAGATTTTCTAGTAGGAATACGGATAATGTTTCAAACACGAAAGCATCTTTATTATTTCATTTGAAATAAATTCACAAGATTCACAGGAGTATTAAGACATTTACAGTGTCAACCATATAATGCTAGTGTTTGGTTGAAATTTCTTAACCTCATGTTATTTGAAGCTGAAATTGTCATGTTTCCTACATATAGTGATAGAGACAATGCCCTACAGATATGCCAACCCAAGAACATTTTGACTTTATATATATTCCAGCTAATCCTGAATCCTTTCTTTGAATTTGTAGCAAGTCCCCTCTCACTAACATTTGTTTATAAAATACAAACATGATTTTTCTCCATTTTAAAGCAGAATTCCACTTTTCTCCTGACTTCAATGTGAATTTTCTTGATATAGTCTGTTTTTTATATCATCTCCAATTTGTTTTTTTTTTTTAAAAAAATATGTTTGTCCAGTCCCATTCCACAAAAAACCCTTGTTAAGTATTTGTTCCATATCTTAGCACATGACTTTTATAGAGTATTCTGATTGGTCAAAAGTTTAAATTCATCCAATGAATCTTCATGTAATGGAAACTGAAAATATGCTTGCAAAATATGGTGTCCCGAGTTGTTGAGGGAGACCATGACATGAAAAGTTTGATAGAGGTTTTAAAAACATGGAAATGGGAATGGTTGGAGCGAAAAGTTGCCGAAAATTTTGTTGGTCAGTTTATAAGAAAACTGAATGCTAGAGGACTGGCATTTTGTGGCCTCTGCAAGGCATTTTGTGGCCTCTGCAAGAAAGATCTGAATTACATGCAGTAATTGTGGTTGAAAGAGTTTGGAACAGTACCTACAAATGAAGTTGCATATGGAAAAATTGAAGCTCAGAAGACATCTGGAAAAAGTGCAGTTAATTACTATAAGAAAGATTTCTTGCATAAGAGAACAGATGTAGTTCTCTGTCAGAATATGCATACTGCATGTCACCAATACAATCACTAGTTTGAAAGAAAAAGGCTCTTGTTGCAAAGGAAAAGAAATGATTGCACATTGAGCCAAAAATTTTGGTGGTGACAAAAAAGAAGGCTAAAGAAATCTCTGCCAAAGCCACAAAAATATCTTGTCTGCCATATCAACAAGTTCTGTCCAGAGGAGAAAAAGACAAATGAATGTATGCGATTATTTGTTTATTATATGCTCATCTTTTTTCTCCGTTAGCTTTACATTGTCAGAATCATGCAATATTCCCCAATATTGAACACCTTCATACTGCACCCTGCATGCAAAGGAACTATTTTCTAACGTAAACAATTTTTTATGATTGAACTAAAGCAGATATTTCATGGATGTCCACATACCAGCAAATGTTTCATAGACTGACACATACAATCTGCTTTAGCACAATCCATGTTTACTTTTTAGATACAATGTTTCAAATTTAGCTAGATATAGACACTATATAGGGTCTTCACAATAAAATCCAAGTTATACACATAAACTGTCTTCTTTAGCTGTTAATATAAATGGCCAAAATTATACTTATCACCTTCATATTGCACTCCACGCGCTTGATGCACGTGAGCATGTGGTATGCTATGAAGTTAAAAGGTCAGTGCAATGCATTGAAGCAATCTATGATTATGAACTTTATTATTTTAATAATAAAATAATATATTTTGCTATTAAGTATATTTGGTTGCAAATTTTATTATTAAATCTTTGGTAATGAAACAAGAAGGAGCATATAATAAAAAGGTTACTGCATTTGAATGGAAAAATATGAACTCGTTTTTTCAGATGGATATACTGCACTGTCCCAAGGTTGTGCTTTATAGCCATCCAAAAAACTTGTTCATATTTTCCCATACAAATGCAGTAACCTATAAATATAGTTGATGTACTTGGTTTATTTTACATATTTGTTTTGAAAAGAGAGAAATATAATATGTTTGCTGCAAAAATTGACAAATTAATTTGACTTAATTATGATGTGAATACTGACATGCACATAAAATAATTTCAGCATGAATAGTTCTGGAGAACATATTTATGTGCCAATAAATATTGTGAAATTATTCAAGTCAAATTGAACATATTTGGTAAGTTTATTAGTTTTTCAAATGATTATTTTGTTTTATATTATGATAATATGATGTATTAGGATCAGTTTTTTTATGACTGTAAAATGCATTTTTGGTTGAGGGCCTTTGACACCCTGGCCCCCCAGATCAGAGACGCTGCCCCTGGAGACATTCATGGGGAAGGATCCCCACAGCCTACTTTAAAAATGTTCAGCTTTTTTATGGAAGTCCAAAATCAGGTCTGAAAATAACATATGCTTGAGTCATACACAGTTTGAAGTAATATGTTACTATTGAAATCAATTAATCAATTCTTTATTGTTTATGTACATATTTAGATTGATTTAAACTCACAAATTAGTAAAGTGTTTTTTAAAATTATGTTATGACATGATACTGTTAGTCAGTTTTCACATCATGAAAATAAAATAGATTTGACAAAGAATTCTGACCATTATTGTGTGAAAATGCTAAAATGTTGTAATGGAGAGAGAAGGAACTGGCACAATATTGGTTTTCAATAAATATGATTATGTTTTTAAACTGAGAAGCATGATAGAAGAACCCTCAGTTGTTCATTATTCTGATAATGTTCATATCAATATACATCAAGAAAATGATGTAATTGGGCTTCTTTTCTTCCTAATTTTACACAATAGTTTAAATGTTACCCATTATTTGCCTATACTGAATATGAAAATGTTTGGTTTTGTATGTCTCTAGGTGAAATCCCACCCAAAGCAGACAGCCTGATATGGATAATATCTTAGTAAATTTTACAGTCATGTATGTCAAGTCTATTTCAAAAATATTTTACAGATAATATAAATTATAAATGTACCAAGGTTTTGTAAGGTTTTGTAGTAAATTTAGTGTAATGAGTTACATTATATATAGTGATCAAAATATGGGAAATTGTGTTAATTCATGTCCCATTGTCTTTTACTGGAGTCTTGAATTGCACTTGGAAACTCTAAACTAATGGAAAAAGTACAAAATTTAGTATAAGCTGACCATCACTTTGAACTTGAGTAGTGACCAGTCACATGGCCTATGGGTCATTTCATGGGGTCCCTTAGGGTATGAAAGGTTTGGCAAAACTACCAAATTTATGGTCGGTGCCAGTGACACAAAGTCTCATTCCTGACATTAATCCTGTCTTCTCAAGTTAAATTTCCCCATTCTTCTCACATACACAGGGAAGATTCAGTTTTTCTATTTCTTGCCTGTCTGTCTGTTTGTATGTCTTTATTATGTGGCAGTCTGTCAGTTAGTTCATTCATCCACCCATCCATTTTACATGGGTATTCATCTGGTTTGTTGCTCTTTCTGTCCTTTTTGTCTTTTCTGTCAATTTATCTACCTGTTTGTGAAGTTGGTATTAATATTTGGATATTTTTTTAACAAAAAGTTATAACTGTTTGATTCATTTTTTATACGTGCTTGTGCAGGGATGACAAAAATTCTGATCCTCATCATTCCTATTTGAACTCAGTTCACTCCATCTGTCAGATTATGACTTTTAGGTCAAATGTCATTGTATATAGGTGGATCACAACTTAGAGAAACAAACAAAGAGAACAGAAATGCTTGTTAATTCTGGTTGAAATATTTGGTGTGAAAAATGAACTGAATTTCAACCAGTTGCAGATGACAGCAGCTTATGTTTGTATAAGCATGTTTTAACCAAAAACAACTTTAAATCATTTTAAAATTCAGTGTATCAAAGAAACTGCTGTATAGAAAATTGGAAGTATTCTTGTTTTTATTCACCTGCCATAAGGTGTAACATTTTCATGTGATGATGCATTTTGCAAATGGCTTGGATTTAAAGTAAGGAAGATAACTATTGTTGTTAGAGTGAAATCTAAATGGTCAAGATCATAGTGACGCTTAGAATAAAGTGTTTTTTGCATAGTATTTTGTGTTCTTTATGGTCTAGATTGGAGACCAGGAAGATACCTATTTATTTCACCTATTTATTTTGGGGTCAAAATGTCAAAGATAAAGGTCATTCAGATTGATTAAAGATAAATGATTTCCAGGAGAAGACTTAAATTCTGTCTGTACCATATGCCTTGACAAAACCTGTATGTAGCTTGCATTTTAAACAAGGACACTTATTGCTTTTGGGGGTTAATAGGTCATAGGTCAAGATCAGAGGGTGGCTAAAAGGATATTGGTTTCCATAGATAAGTCAAGTGCTATGCCACAAAGACCAGATTTTGTGGATGGCTTGCTTTGGAGACAAGAAGGGCACCTATTGATTTTGGGGTTAATAGGTCAAAAGACAAGGTCACTAAGACTGAGAGAAGAAAAATATTTTTGTAAAATAACTTAGTTCTGTGTCTGTTACTTTGATGAATAATTTTTGCCACATGATTTGTGAGTAATGTATCTTACAGTACACTTATGTGTAGTAGTGCAATAATGCCAGATACATGCCAAGATGATCATATTTGCATTTTTCAGGATTTAGTCTATTGCTCTTTGACAACTAAATGTATCAACAATGAAGCATATATGAAGATCATTTGTGAATGAAGCTTTTGTCACAAGATATTTTGTCTAACAAGAACATTATGGGGACCATATGACATAACATTTGCTTTTTTACAGGTCTATCTTCCAAAAACTTCTCCCATCATACAGATGTAAGTATACGATTTTACTTATTTCATGAAAATGTCTTGTATAATTCACTGGAGTTGTAAGACAAAACCATAGAGACTGTTGTTCAGTGAACAACAGTGAATTCACTGCATTCAACAGTAATGAGATATTTTACTTTATTCTGTAGTAGTCAAACTTGCCCTAACAGTCACCTTGATTTTTTAATGGCTGTTTGCAATACATTGAGTTCGTGTATTAAATGATCACATGTTTTCTGTGGTCAGTGGCCACTTATTTCTTCAATAAACAGTGGTTTCTTAAATAAGCATTTAAGCATATTTACTATGCAAATGAAGCTTTTGTTTTCCGAAGAATGGTATTCTTTAGGTAAAGTTATGTCATTTGATAATTTGCTTATTTTCACCATACAGGAGCTAGTCTGTCAGTGTAACTTTTAAAAGGCTCATTTCTTCATTGTCAGTCTGTCAATTTAACTTTGAAAGGGCTAATTTCTTCATTTTAAGTGTGTCAGTGTAACTTTAAAAAGGCTCATTTCTTCATTATAAGTGTATCATTGTAACTTTAAAATGGCTAACGTTTAAACACCAACCCTGGCCCATATTATCTTAAGAATCAAACTGCTTTGCATGCATTAGGAGTCTGAAGTCTAAGCCAGCTCTGTAGTAAGGGGATGTAACTCCCTCTTGTACTTACATATTCTTCTAGCATTACTGTGGTCAAATAATGTATTTGAAATAGAAACAAATTTTTCAAAGGAAAAATATATTTCTTTGAAAATGCTTACATGGTTATAATACAGATACAAAGCTCATTCCACATTTACAGCCTTTAGATTATTCACCTCTTCATTTGTAACTAATGACTACAGTCAAACCCGGTTATGTCGATTATGAAGGGGGTGTAAAAAAAACCATTGACATAACCGGGTCCCGAGATATACGGGTTCATAAAAACTGGTAATTTTTAAGATGTATTTGACCATTACTTCCATCTTTTGCTCTCGCGTTTAGCTGGAATCCCCTCCGATTGCATGTTAAAATAAAATACAAAAATTCTTAATTGATAAAAAAATAAAAGAAACTAACCTGGTGTTGTTATTATTTATTCCTTATTATCATCATGAGCAATTTATTAAAGAAAAAATATATGAACTCCTTATATCACAGGTAGTGTATGCATTCATACTATAGCGCACATCACTTATACTATATAACACACAACACATTGAAAAACAAAACATATTTGGCTGTACTCGGAGGTTTGAATATGATCTCATGACTGAAAAATGAATCCAAGAAAATCACGAGAGAGAGAGAGAGAGAGAGAGAGAGAGAGAGAGAGAGAGAGAGAGAGAGAGAGAGAGAAATGGTTTCAGGCATCTGCCATTCACGAATAACACAGTGTTAGGTGCCAAATAGCAAAGATTGTATTATATCCAGGTTAACATATGACAGTATCTTGCAATTAAAGATCAATAGATATTGTTGAAAATACATGTACATGTATATTCACTGTGAGTGCAAATGACAATCCTTTCACTAGCATGGGTTACAAAAAGTAATATTAAATCAAGTGGATGTTGAGTGTACTACTTACCCTGCACACATCAATGCAATATCATAACAATTATGATTCCAGATAACAAACTGGCATTAAACTCATTCTTTGAACTTACCAGCAGGACATCAAATACAAAGGTTATTTTAATGCAAAGCAAACCAGCACTGAAAACTGATATTGGATTAGTTTCAGTGTAGTGATTCTTTTATTCTTTTGGGTTTTTTTTCCAGCCAACTGTATTTCCCTTTTACAGTTATTCATGGGAATCATGAGAAATAAATTAAGACAATGGAAGCCAATTTTTTCTGCCAGACCTAAAGAAGAGATATTACAAATAAGAAAACAAAACAAATTTAAGATCTCAAGCCTGAAAATTATATTATGGGGCCTTGACTGCCAAGTGCCTGAGATTATCCATTTCCATGTATATATACAGGGTGATATTCTGCCTAGTAATAAATTTCTTCAGTTTATTTTCTGTTGACAAGTACATGTATATGCTTTTTCATGAAATGACTGAATGCATCAAAAATGAAATTGTTTGTGGCAAGTGTAACCGGTGCCAAGCTGATGTAAGAAAACATAAGTGCTTTTGAATCATTCGTTACAAATCAGTCAGATTAAACAAAAGCAGACTGATATTACTTCATATTTGATAAAACATAATGCAGTGCAGATCATGATGTTGATAATTCCTCGATATTTTGAAAATATCGCTGAAATGTTTGGCTACTTTGTCATAAAATGCTATAAAAAAAATCATCATGATATTATGTGAATATGGATCAATTTCAATTTTTGAATATTTAGCCGATCAGCAAGTTTCTGCCTGCACCTTGATTATTAATTTAATTATTTGTATCTCCTCAATCGTTATTTCTTTTATGCATGTATTTCTGAATATAATTCAGATCTGAAATGTACCTTAAGAAGCAAAAGGGAAATATATAGCTGTCATGTAGTTGATATCTATGATTCTGAGTTTTTGTAAAATAAAGTTACATTGTAATTTGTGCTTGTCTTTGTAATCCCTTGAATATTTTATGTAGTGAACATGATATGTTTTTAATAAACTAATCGACTAAGCTACTCTTAGGAACCAAAAATAGAAAAAAATGCTAAATAAACATGTGACCACCGCTGTAACTTACCAAAATTGTGCATGAAAATTGATCACTTTTGCTGATCATTTCTTGTATAATTTCTGATGGACTGACGTTAAAAGGTTGCATTTCATCAAATTAAGTGGGTCTACATGTCACTTCAGACTTATGCCTAATATAACCAGGTTATGAACTTGACACAGGTCAAGATAAGCAGGCAAAAATTGCATAATAAAGAAGGATTTTTTTTGGGAGGACCAAAACAATCAACATATGTGGGTTGTCCAAATAACTGAGGTCAAGATAAGTGGGTTTGACTGTATAGGGTTTTGGTTGCCAGTTTCAATCCAAAGGGAAACTATTCACATCTGAATTAACTTTTAAGGTGGCATGCAACAGTTTCCTATTTTACATAAGGTTAGATTTTTTTGAGAAAAAGAAATTTTCAGCTTATCCTGACTGGTTATACTGGCTATTTAAGAAAAGACCTTTTATATCTTAGGTAATTTTAAAATTTTTTAATTCCATGTATTTTGATGTATGATTGATGGGTGTAATTTGGGTTATAGAGTGTATTTGCTTATTTGGTCATTTTGATTTCTTGGACTTTGAGGTAAATTGTGAAAGAAAAGAGCCAAATAACTTTTTTTATATTTTGCAATTCATTAATTGCACTTTCTGAAGCTGGTATTTTTGAATCTGGCCAAATTGTTTTTCACTTTTAATAAAGGCTAAAGGTAGTGTACTTTAGATTAATTCAGACTGATTATTTGAGCACATTGGAGAAGTCGTTTTGGTAAGGTAAAAAAAAATGTGTTTCCTATGACATTGGTTCTAAATTTATGGAAGGCATGTCCTTTTGTTAATACTATATATTTATGTTTAATTTGATTTATTTTTGTGATTTCGTTTTTAACCATGGTAGAAAAAGTGCTTGGGTCAGCAATGAGAGATAGGAACAGTTGGCTTACTAGAAACATTCATAGTTTTGTTGTTTTGGCCTTTGCTGTGCTCTTAGTGTACATTTTCTACAAGTACAATATCCACAAATGCCAACATTCTCTCCATTTTTCATGTTGCAATTGCAAACATCTCACACTTTCACTCTGTCAGAAGTTGATAGTATCTATACCGCAATAACCGTCATGGTTGTAGTGCCTTTTCTGGATTGAAAGGGCTGGATTAATGTGGACATAACTATTATAATGGAGTAGTATTATTATAACATATCTGACCTTTGAAAAAATAGTTACCAGGTGTAAGTCAACAGGAATTTCATAATCAACTTGATCATATTTTTAATATCAATTTGACCAAATTGTATTTTTAAATATAGAAGTCTGTTAGAAATACAACATACTTCTTGCCACATATATGTAAAGAAATGTTCTGAAATAATCTTTAATGAATAAATCCTAGAGAAGTTCTTAAAGTATATATGTTGCAAATGTATATTGCAGGACCAACGTATACCTTGTCAGATGGATATTGACTATCAGTCTTCAGCTAACACCCTCCATGCCTACTGGACAGTACCGGACAATATGAAACCATACACAACTCTGGTGTATTGGAGTGTAGAGATAAGGGAGCCACACTTGAGTAGGTTTTAATTCTAGTGTATTGGAGTGTAGAGATAAAGGAGCCACACTTGAGTAGGTTTTAATTCTAGTGTATTGGAGTGTAGAGATAAGGGAGCCACACTTGAGTAGGTTTATTCTAGTGTATTTGGAGTGTAGAGATAAGGGCACCACACTTTAGTAGGTTTTAATTCTAGTGTATTGGAGTGTATAGATAAGGGCACCACACTTGAGTATGTTTTAATTTTAGTGTATTGGTGTGTATAGATAAGGGCACCACACTTGAGTAGGTTTTGATTCTAGTGTATTGGTGTGTATAGATAAGGGCACCACACTTTAGTAGGTTTTAATTCTAGTGTATTGGAGTGTATAGATAAGGGCACCACACTTTAGTAGGTTTTAATTCTAGTGTATTGGAATGTAGAGATAAGGGGATTATATGTGGGTAGGTTGTAACTCTAGTATATTGAAATGGAGAGATAAGGGGGCTACACTTGTGTAGGTTAAACTCTAGTGTATTGGAGTGTAGAAATAAGGGGGTTACAGTTGGGTTATAACTCCAGAGTATTGGAGTGCAGAGGTAAGGGAGCAACATTTGTGTAGGTTATAACAAAGTGCACATCTTTAATATTCTGTTTCAAAGTAAAACTTGTTGAAAATGAAGTATAGAAATAAAATTTTTATTTAACATTTCAGATTTAAAGTTTTAGTATCACTTTGAAAAAAATTAAAATTAATTTAAAAATGACTTAAATCTTTGTTGTTTTGCAGTGAATTCATTATTTTTTGTGAATCACCAGTTTTCTGGGTTTTCTGGATCCTGAAATCTGGAATGAAAGCTACAGCAAGGAATAAACAATAAAACTGATTCTCAAATTCATGAATTAGGCACTGACTGAAATTTAATTTTTCACTATGAGAATAAATTCACAATATGTCAGATGTACAGTAGTTTGCAGCAACTTTATTATCAACCCATTCTGGTTGGCTCCGGTGTGAGACAGAGATTGCTTTAAGAGGCCACTTGCCTCATGTCAGAACTGGTAATAAAGATGGCCAGCAATCCATTCATCCTGTCCATGCTATAGCAGGGTTTGAAATACTCAGAAGCACATAGCAATTTTCCTATCTGTTTTATAAGTTTGCTTTTCAGTGAAAAATATAGTAGAAAATTTCTGTTGCAAAGAATTATGAAAAGAAAAAAAAACCCAGTGACACTTTTGACTTTTGGTAAACATTTTTTTTTCTACCAGATTAAGAAGTGGGTTGCAAAACGTGGCTACCTGCTACTCTATATTTATTTTACCTTTGGATAGCTTCTATGTCATTATGTCCATTATTAATAAGTATGTACTTTAGTGGATTTTGTGATTTTGTGATTTTCAGTCACTTGTGTCACTGTTTAGAAGATTTACAACCCTGTTTGTTTGTTGGAATTTTTAACCATGTTAGACATACCCTTTTATATTGATTAAATCTTGAATAAGTTCCATTTCAATGCTCCCCGACTTCATCTGCAGGAGTTTTGGCCCTTGGATGCTTAGCTTTCTGGCTTGGTTTCCATGGCATAACTTTACCAAGGTTTGTATGGTTAAAACCAAAGATAGGGTTTTTATGATTATTTCCATACTGAGAAAATAGATTATATATAATGTAATCAGGAACATCAAAGTTTATATTTTTAGAATTTCTCAAATAATCTGTAACAAGATTTATCGTAACATTTGAAATGTGGCATTTGTAATTTGGAACACAAATTTTAGAAATATTATTGACAATAGCCAGGTCAACAAACAGTAAACAAATTTAAAAATCTTTAAATCATCATTTTTCTTTAACTGTTTGAAATCCTTATAGTGGTAAACAAAGTTAAGTATGTATACATTAGTTTAACAAGTATAATTCTTCTTTTGAAATAAATGAAAATGTTCACAATCATTGGGTACCAACAAATTTATGAAAATTGGTCAGGCAGAGATGGATGGATTGCCTGTTTGAGATATTGTTTTAAGTCTCAAATGTAATATTTTTTTTAGAATTCTCAAAATCTATTGTTTCAGTGAAAACTATTTTTCTCCAAGTCCTTTGTGTATTAAATAAGAACTTACTAATATCCAAATATTTTTCAGTGGATGTGTATATTCATTTCAGATGTTTGGGATTCCTTCACAGAGTATGAAGAGCTTGCAAATGTACATGAGACTAGGAATGGTCAGCTGATCCTAGAGTCAGGTCGCATGTACAGGTCAAAGGTCAAATTCTGTGCATCACATTTCTGTGGTCAGCCAGTGGTTAGTGATGGAGTAATAGTCATCACTGATCCACCTGTTAGCAGGGCAATGTCTCTTACATACACTGAAGATGGACAGGTGAGATACAAGCATCTTTTTGATTTGATGGGTTTTGTATGAAGATGGACAGGTGAGATACAAGCATCTTTTTGATTTGATGGGTTTTGTATCTTGCTTGTGAGTCATATGTTGAAGAAGTAGAACATACTATATTCACTAGTTTTGGATACAGATATCCACCTGAAGGTTAGGAATATTGTCCATATATATATATATATATATATATATATATATATATATATATATATATATATATATATATATATATATATATATATACACACACAAACACAGTCGTTCCACTATTATCAAGATTCTACTACAGAATCCAGGAATAGCACTGTCTGGTATATAATTATAATTCTTTGTAATACAAAAATCCTATATACCTTGATTTCTTTCATAGGATTCTAGAACGCCTGTGTATATATAGGAGAATTATTTACTAGGTCGTCATTCGAGTGTGTCTGCTATGCACGAGCATATATTACACTGACTCATATAACACCGACTCAGTGCCATCATTTTTTGGTGATGCATGCTTAGTCGTGACGGTATATGGGCTGGTGCATGCAGACAAGGCAATGGGTGCCATTTACTTGCAGACCTGGGTTCGAAACTCTGTGGGGTACAAATTTAATTTCTCTAACCTGTATGATAGTATTGTTTGCATTAAACTATTTTTTCTGCCCACTATTATCAAGATTCTACTACAGAATCCAGGGATAGCACTGTCTGGTATATACATATAAATATATATATATATATATATATATATATATATATATATATATATATGTATATATATATAAAGAATACAAATCATATGGCGAATAACAACCCTCTCAAGCGTACTGGATCCACCAAGGGATCACGTGTGTCAGGGATTAATTAAAATATATGCAATAAACTGACGACGAACAGTACGAAACTAGTAACTAACTAGCCTAAGCATTTTCGACTCTTAATGAGTCTTTTTCAAAGGCAAATACAATACATAGTTACGACAAACAAATAAACACAAAAACGTGTGACTGGGTGGAACACCATGTTCCATGTTTGTGGCATGATGCCCAAGTGCTAGACATCACTATAAACTGCCACTGTGCAGACATCATAGCGATATGACTGAAAAAAATGTTAAAGATCTTTTGAAAATTCTGAATCACACACACAAACTCTGACCCCACCTTGAAGCATTCAGAATTCAGCTTTCAGTGTGACCATTCAATGAATTTGCTAGATTTTACTAGACCATTTCAAGCTTAACAGTGTTGTACATTTATTTTCTATATTAGCAAAGTAACAGAACAATAGGGAGGGTAGCTGTAACCAAAAGCCTGAGCAAAAGAGCATTTTGGTGACCAATCTGCATAAACTTTCAACAGATTTATAATCCCAGGAGGATCCCAACAAACCCCAACTTGCTCCATCAGCCTTTCTGATAAGTGTTTCATCTATGCCCAGACAGGCCTTTCCTTCAAGCCTGGATTGCCTCATATAAAAAGAAATGTCAAATTTTCATCACTAAGTGAATCTCATAAGTGAGAAGGCCCACAGCTTTAAGGATTATGGGACTGGTGCACAAGCAACAGCATCATCCCTTTGAGTGGCTCTATCCATCAGATGGCAAACTTGTTTCTCCTGCTCACTTAAAAGATTATTACTATATGAGGCTATGTGAATTTTGACACATTCAGGAATTGTGATCGATAGGATATTGGCCATGGAAAAAACCTATCAGACTTATTAGCTAAGGTTGCTATTTTATGCCACCAGATTACTCATTATGTTTCAAAAGTGGAGTCATTTGGGTATTCTGACATGGATCAACCCACGCATGTTTGAACCTTTATCTGGAGCCTTAGTGTGCTACTAACCATATAAAAACATGTTTTCCAATAGCACTAGCTTTGGCATGGGTGTGAGATGTTTGACATTTTGATGGACTGAATGAGCACTAGCTTTGGCTTGCAGGGGATGTGAGTTAATGCTTAACCTTTTGAAGGACTGAACTATCACCAGTTTGGATAGTTCTGTGCTCTAAAATGATGCAAAAAAATTCATAGCTAAGAATCATGAGTTGCTGTGGGTTTGGCAACCAGACATACACTCCTTCTCCTGAACAGAGAGATGCAAGACCATGCTACAAAGCATCACTTTAAATATGGTAAGAAGGATCATGTGGTCTGAAAGCATCTCTTTTGGTGAAGGTGGGTAAAAAGAATATTACCTTGAAAGCCTTGGTGTCATGACCAGATATTCCTTATGACCAGATATTCCTCATGAAATTCCTCATACCAGATATTCCTCATGAAATTCCTCATGACCAGATATTCCTCATAAAATTCCTCATACCAGATATTCCTCATAAAATTCCTCATACCAGATATTCCTCATAAAATTCCTCATGACCAGATATTCCTCATAAAATTCCTCATGACCAGATATTCCTCATGAAATTCCTTATACCAGATATTCCTCATAAAATTCCTCATGACCAGATATTCCTCATAAAATTCCTCATACCAGATATTCCTCATAAAATTCCTCATACCAGATATTCCTCATAAAATTCCTCATACCAGATATCCCTCATAAAATTCCTCATACCAGATATTCCTCATAAAATTCCTCATGACCAGATATTCCTCATAAAATTCCTCATACCAGATATTCCTCATGAAATTTTCAGCTCATGACATTCTCTACAAGCCTTGTATTCAGTGTTTCAATTTGAGGCATGGTCAATTTTCTTAGTTCCTGTCTTTAAGATCTTACATCACAGAGACAAGAATTCATTATAGTGGTTCTAGTGGCTGTGGGCAAGATTCACAGTAGACCAATTTGACATGTACACAATTTCTCCATGGGAATTTGTGTAGCATTTACACCTAATTTGTCAGATTTTTGCTCAGAAGAAAACACATCATCTGTTTTTTCGTTTATGCATGGATATCATATGTTATTTGATTATCAGTTTTGCAGCCTTATTGTTGGGAGTTCAGTTTATTTTTGTAAAGAGCTTTCACCATTTATACCTTGAATGCAATCCATGGTGGGAGTGAAATACTTATGTATTACCTATTCTCCAAACATGAATGTGATTGGGTTGATGTATTCAATGTTTTATTAAGCCGAGTTTCCCAAAAAATTTTTGCTTGATCACAATACTACTAAGCCTTTACTATTGTCCCTTTAAGTGTTAGTCACGACTTAAGTTGCACTGCTGGTAAAGGTCTTGTACTCCTAGTCACAACATCAGTCACACAACTGGTAAAGGTCTTTTACTCCTAGTCACAACATCAGTCACACCACTGGTAAAGGTCTTGTACTCCTAGTCACAACATCTGTCACACCACTGGTAAAGGTCTTGTACTCCTAGTCACAACATCAGTCACACCACTGGTAAAGGTCTTGTACTCCTAGTCACAACATCAGTCACACCACTGGTAAAGGTCTTGCTCTGCTGCTAGAGATCACCATTAGTTGTGACATAATTCACTCCAACAGTAGTAACCATGTACTGCTAGTCATGAGTTAAGTTACACTGCTGGTAGTGACCATGTACTGTTTGTCAGGATATAATTTACACTGCTGGTAGCAACCTTGTACTGTACTGCTAGTCATGATATAATTTGCACTGATGGTAGTGGACTTGTACTTCAAGTCACAATATAAGTTGCACTGCTGGTAGAGGCTTTGTACTGCTAGTCATGATGTAAGTTGCACTGCTGGTAGAGGCCTTGTACTACTAGTCATGATATAAGTTGTACTGCTGGTAGCGGCCTTGTACTGCTAGTCATGATATAAATTGCATTGCTTGTAGAGGCCTTGTATTGCTGATCATGATATAAGTTGCACTACTGGTAGCAGCCTTGTACTGCTAATCAGGATATAAGTTGCACTGCTGGTAGAGGTCTTGTACTGCTAATCACAACATAAGTTGCACTGCTGGTAGAGGCCTTGTACTGCTGGTCACAATATAAGTTGCACTGCTGGTAGAGGCCACAAATTAAGTTGCACTGCTGTTAGAGACCTTGTACTGCTAGTCATGGTATAAGTTGCACTGCTGATAGAGGCCTTGTACTGCTAGTCA
Organism: Potamilus streckersoni; assembly: GCA_016746295.1. NCBI lineage: Eukaryota > Metazoa > Mollusca > Bivalvia > Unionida > Unionidae > Potamilus > Potamilus streckersoni. The sequence continues at coordinate 8,064,719 of JAEAOA010001897.1, read as the reverse complement.
TGATATAAGTTGCACTGCTGATAGAGGCCTTGTACTGCTAGTCATGATATAAGTTGCACTGCTGTTAGAGACCTTGTACTGCTAGTCATGGTATACGTTGCACTGCTGATAGAGGCCTTGTACTGCTAGTCATGATATAAGTTGCACTGCTGATAGAGGCCTTGTACTGCTAGTCATGGTATAAGTTGCACTGCTGATAGAGGCCTTGTACTGCTAGTCATGATATAAGTTGCACTGCTGATAGAGGCCTTGTACTGCTAGTCATGATATAAGTTGCACTGCTGTTAGAGACCTTGTACTGCTAGTCATGGTATAAGTTGCACTGCTGATAGAGGCCTTGTACTGCTAGTCATGATATAAGTTGCACTGCTGATAGAGGCCTTGTACTGCTAGTCATGGTATAAGTTGCACTGCTGATAGAGGCCTTGTACTGCTAGTCATGATATAAGTTGCACTGCTGATAGAGGCCTTGTACTGCTAGTCATGATATAAGTTGCACTGCTGATAGAGATCTTATACTACTAGTCATAATATAAGTTGCACTACTGGTAGAGGCCTTGTACTGCTAGTCATGATTTTAATTTGCACTACTGGTACTACTCATCACAACTTAAGTCACACCACTGGTAGAGTTGTAGACGTCTTTTACTGCTAATTGCAGCTCATGTTGCACTACCAGTAGCGGTCTTTTACTGTTAGTCATGATGTAAGTCATTATTCAGGTAAGTAACAGTTTGCAAATATTAGTATATTTGCTTGATATCAGCAGTTGTTAAACTTAATTTTTATTGATTCATTTGACCCTGTAACATCTATTTTGTCCTAGACTTAACCCTGTATTCATGAAAAAAGTTTTACAAATTCGTGTTTATGATAGGTATTACATAGAACAACTCAAAAGGCTTGACTCAGAACATGCCTCATCTGAAGATGATTTGTTTCAGCAGATACTAGCTGATGCTAGCAATAATGGCAATGACTTTGAATGTTTTGAAGTGTATGAGATTATTGGAGCTGGAAAAGTGTGACTTGAAATGCCAGTGAGTAATTATGATGTTGAATACAAGTCTGATGTAGATGCTGGATGGACAGCATGTTGATCTACACCCTGTTTGATGTATTTAAAAAATAAATTCAGAATATCTTGCCTTTGGACCATTTAATGCTATTATTTTTATTAGGATTTCTTGTGTTGGATCATAAAATCCATTGACAATGCACAGCAGAGAATAAATGGGGCAGATTTGATAACAGCAACATGACAAAATGGAAGCTTGTCACATCTAATGAATTGTAACTCTGTTTTATTTCTATGGATTTGGATGCATAAAAATGATTTAGATTTTTATTGGAGAGCTTTGATAAAAATACATACTTCACAAAAAAGAAAAGAGTTGCAATACATTTCTTAATATTCCAGGCAAATAACACCTGTACAGGTAATAAACATGACAGATGACTGTTTTAGTTTTCAAACTAAAAAATTGACTTTAGATGACATACATGTACTAAAATAAGAAACAAGAAACCTGCAAAGCATTGTGAACATTTATAAAGACATTATGGAGTGTAAACATGCTTGAATGTGGTTTTCCTTTACATGATGATCAATAACTGTCACCTGCTCTACACCTGTTGTTTTCACAACTTGAATAGAAACAGATATACAATGTATGTCACAATTGCATGTTATTGCATGTTTGAATCATGAATGAAATTGAATATTTTCATAGACATATTTGAACTTTTTTATTAAAAAAGATACAAAAATACAGATACAAATGAGATTTATAAATTTACCTGTAATATTGCACTTGTTAGTGCAAATATGATAAAATTGCATGTGTTTATAATAAAGTTCAGACATCATTAAATATTTTTCATTTAGGGTTTGTGAATCTGTTATTTAGAGTAATAACAATTCAGGCAGTTTAAAAGCAATTTTCATTTATTTTGTCAAACATTCTGCACTGAGGAATCTTGTGCTACAAAACTATACAGCACTTTAAGGATTAAACATTACCACAGTTCCCTGCAAATGTCATCTTCTTGCTTGGTCATATTTGATGCTAATCATTTAGCATAAAAGACTTAAATGGTATATTTATTTATTTATTTATTTATTTATTTATAAATTCTGACCCATACTGAGGGTCTTCATTGTGTTTTAATACAGATAACAGTCATACTGGAGAAGTTCTATGACCCAGATATACAGAATGCACAAGAGGCAAGAGCAGCTATGGACCATTATGAGTGGGCGTTAACAGACAACTCTCATGCAGCCAAGATACTGTCAGTTTGGAAGAGAATTCAAGACAGTGCAATTCATAACTTGAATGACACACACGTAAGTTGGGGTTATTTTATCTTACTTTGCATGTTGGGGTTAATTTATCTTACCTTGTATTGAATCTTATGTTGTAAAGACTGCCAGGCATATGACTTTAGGCCTTTCGATTTTGACCCTGCAGGACATGCACAAGATCCCCTATCCAGTGGTGGACATCCAACTACAGTGGGACTAGTTCCAGCTTCAGGGATTCGGTTGCCATTAGCTGGGAATTGCATCAGTACTTGAGCTGAGATGATGTTATGCTTAGCATTTCTGCCAGTCAGAACTAGGTACCTAAGCTGGTCCCCCAAATACAGGTGTTCATAGTTGAGAACCAGTCAAGTTAGTTTGCAGTCACAAACAGTAGTAATAAGAGGATATTTGACAACAATTTCAGTGTCCTTTCTCCATGCAACACTGATTAGGATTCCAACCTAGTTAAATACAATGATGTAGGATATATTGGCATAGTTGGACAGTTTTACACACTGAGAACAGCTATACTGGGTTAAAATTGGACAATAGAGTGTGTGTCATATTTTATTTCTGGAACATCATTTCAGTAGAATTTGTCATTGCAGTAGAATTTGATTTATTTCACCTGCATAAGCATGGAGATACAGGGTTATAAATATTTGACGACATTGATGATTACTGGTATCATCAAAATTAACATTCTGTGTATCAAGTTTTTTTTTCTTCAGAATCTGTATCAGGTGAGGATACATTATTATTAAGATTCTATGTGTCATGATTTGTGTCAAAGTCAAGTACAGGGATGATATATCAATGTTAAAATGTCAGTAACAGGGGATGATATCTCAGTGTTAGGAATGTATGTGTCGAAGTCAGTGTGTTTGTGTGTGTGTATGTGTGTGTGATTCGGATTTTTAATGTAGGTTTAAAACATTTTCAGTCATATCGCTACGATGTCTGCAGTGTGGCAGTTTAAAGTGATGTCTAGCACTATGGCATCATGCCGCAGACATGTAGCATGATGTCCCACCCAGTCACATTATCTTGACACCAGGCCGACCAGTCCTAACACTAACCTCTTAATGCTAAGTGTCAATCAAAGCAGCTGTTAGTACCATTTTTATAAATCATTGGCATGACTCTGCTAAGGATCAAATCCATGACCTCCCACATCCAAGGGTGACATTCTAACCACTAGGCCACTGGACCAATCCTTTGTCAAAGACAAATACAGAGGGTGATATATCTTTGTTATGATTATATGTGTCAAAGTCAAATACAATGGATACATTAATGTTGAGATTGTATGTGTCAAAGTCAAAAACAGGGGTTAATACATTGATATTTAGATTGCATGTGTCAAGATCTGTGTCAAAGTCAAGTACAATGGATACATTAATGTTGAGATTGTATGTGTCAAAGTCAGATACAGGGGTTAATACATTGATCTTAAGATTGCATGTGTCAAGATCTGTGTCAAAGTCAAATACAATGGATACATTAATGTTGAGATTGTATGTGTCAAAGTCAGATACAGGGGTTAATACATTGATCTTGAGATTGCATGTGTCAAGATCTGTGTCAAAGTCAAATACAATGGATACATTAATGTTGAGATTGTATGTGTCAAAGTCAGATACAATGGATACATTAATGTTGAGATTGTATGTGTCAAAGTCAGATACAATGGATACATTAATGTTGAGATTGTATGTCAAAGTCAGATACAGGGGGTGATACATCATTGTTAAGATTGTATGTATCATAATTTGTGTCAAAGTCCATTAAAGGCGATGATACATCCATTATTGTGTTAAAGGCCAAAATGGGGGATGATACATAAATGTTAAGATTGCAAGTGTCCAAGTCAGATACAGTTGACAAATCAGTACATGTTAAGATTATGTGTGTCAAGGTTATGAGTCAAGGTCATGCATCAGTGTTAAGATTGAGAGGTCTGGATTTATTTCAAAGTAATATACATGGAAGAATACATCTTTTGTTATGTATCCTGTAGTGATGTCAAAATAGAATTGGAGAATTAATACAGCCAGATGTTTATACCCAGATTTTATTGATATAGTATTTAATATTGAAAATAATCTTAGCTTTATTACACTAAGTCCACAACCATATTGATTTATATTGGGAAATTAATTATGCCTTTCATACCCTAATTTGTAATTATTGCTCACATTTGTGTGATCTCCCATTAAAATGACCACCTCTTAAAGTGCCACTTTTCTTATGCAGAATAATCAGCCTTTAAAGAGGTGTTCTACTGTAGCAATGTTCACATGGGGAACTAAGTGTTCAGTCCTTAAATTATTGTTGTTTTCATAATTTTGTCTCCTTTGCAGCTCTCGTTCATCATTCATCTGGCTAAATCTTTGGATTTCTCTGAATGTCGTCTGCTGTCAATCCGTGGGTACAACAAGGTTGGCATGTGGAGTGCTGTTTCTAAGGATATTAAAGATTGCAGTCAAATTGACCCACATTGGATCAAACCCAAAATTGTCATTGATGTGGTGCCACAGAAACCAATGACAACTGCAGGTATGTATAGATTTTAGTGGGTTTGTTAGCCACAGATTTTTATTTGATGATTTAGAATAAAGCCTGAGGCCCATCAATTGGTGTACAAGCATTAAATTAAATGAGAATTGTTGTCTTAGCTCAGCTGTCCTTAAAGACAAAAGAGATTATGTTATGGAACTGAGTCTGACATGTGTCATCTATCATCCCTTGGCCATTATCTGTCAACATTTCTTTTTTTTAGCTTTAGGAAAACCACTTGGTCAATTTTTTTTCTTCAAAATTGATCAGGAAGCATGTAGGTAGAAAGGACGCTAATTCATGGAAATGATGTAAAATATGTATCATCAAATATGGCTAAAGTAGAAAAACCTTTAAATGACTTTCTCTTTCAAAGTATGTAACAGAATTTGACCAAATTTGGAAGAAAGAGTTCTGACATTAAGGCCTTTTGCTTTCTTAAAAATTACACCACTTTTTAATTAGATTTAGTTGCCACTATTATAAATAGATAGCACATTGACATAAAGCCATTGCTTTCTTAGAAATTACCCCAGTCTGCCATCAGAATTGGTTACAACAGCAACAAAAATTAAAGATAAGTCTTTAAAAAACTGCCACAAAAATGGCCCATATGATACACAAAAAATGGCCCATCTGATGCACAAAAATGGTCCATATGATACACAAAACAAGCCTATATAATGCACAAAATGGCCCATATAATACACAAAAATGGCCCATATGATGCACAAAAATAGCCAGTATGATGCACAAAAATGGCCCATATGATACACAAAAATGGCCCATATGATCCACAAAAATGGCCAATATGATACACAAAAATGGCCAATATGATACACAAAAATGACCCATATGATCCAAAAAATGGCCCGTACAATGCACAAAAATGGCCCATATGATACACAAAAATGACCCATATGATCAACAAAAATGGCCCATATGATGCACAAAAATGGCCCATATGGTGGCACTCACCAGTTATTATGTACTTTTGAGAGAGTGATGTATGTAATGGGAAGTTGTTTGCATTTTAAATATGCACAGTGGAGAGAATGTTGGCATTCCTATATGCTACTTTCATGTAATGTGGCTGAAATTTCTTTGGATATTGTACTTTTAGAAATTTTAAATGAACCTAGGACACTGCTAACTAAAATGACTGCTCCTTTGTGCTCCAAAAATCAACCTTAATTTGTCTAAAGTACACTATTCTTGGCAGCTATTAAAATATGGAAAATGAATTTGCGAAACTATACAAAACCAGCTTTTAAAAGTGCAATGAATGAATTACCAAATACATAAAATGTAAAAAAAGTTATTGGCTCCTTTTTTTACAATTTACCTCTGAAGTTCAAGAAGTGAAAATGAACTAGTAGAGCTAGCACATTTTTGAAAGGTGCACATCTGGAGTAAGGCCAAGCTGTATACTCTCTAACCCATATTACACCCATCAATCATACACCAAAATAAATGGAATTAAAGGTTCTTTGAACAATACCTAAGATATACAAAGTCTTTATTAAATAGCCAGTATAACTAGTGAGGAAACCTTGGGAAATTAATTTTCTTTAAAATTCTAACCCTATGCTATGATATCGTTCATTATTTACTCGAGTAAAATCACAGCTAAAAAAGCTTCAATAACTTAGGTAAAGAAGGCTATAAGACTGATGTAGTAGGCCATTAATTTTTATAAATTATCAAATTCAACTAATTTAGTGATATTGATGCAGACAAAGAACTTGTAAATTATGAGTATGAAAAGTGGCGCTACAGTTGATCACGCGGCTTCACTGATTTGATAGTAAACAAGTTCTGTCAAGATTTTATAGCACATACAAAATTATTTTGTTAAAAATAATTATACAGCTATAACAACTGTATTTTACTCTTAAATCTTTCCATACAAAATATATTTGTACCATAAATGTAAAATGATTAAAATTGCTGTTAAATGTAACATACACTTCACTGCTTAATAGGCCTATGTGTAGCAGACTGCACTGGGTAACCTTGCTACATGTGTATTGAAGGGCTAAAAAGCCATACACTCTGTGAGGGAAAGGGTTAACAAATACATTTTAAAAAATATTACCCAGGTCTCTTTTCTATTATCTAATATGTTTTAATCCATTTTCTCATTGCAATAACAGTCTACTTGAGAAACATTCCTTTTCCATTCCTAGTGCAATTCATCAGAGAGAACTCTGCACCAGGATGTTTTCCCTACCTGGTGGTTTTCCTTTGCAGCCCATATCACTAAATAGGAAACAAACATGTATATAACAAACTACAACCTGATCTGCCTTCATTTGTAAAAGAAAACTGACAGTTTCTTCCATCATAGTGTTTTGTTTCTGATGGCTTTGGTCTTGCCTATATTTTCTGTTAGACTTTTTCAGCAATTACAGCATTCGATGTTGACAAAAATAAGATTTAGCTGTGCAAGTTTTTGGAAGTTAGATATGATTACATTTATTTACCAAGTGTTTTATTAATACATAGTACCAGAAAAGAACTACACATGTATTTGTGGATCCATATTGTGTTATTTGACAGTATTTGACAACAATAATCTAAATATAGTTTGTTATTAATTTCTTTTGATTTGTTTTTTTTTATAATTGTAATTATAAGAATAAAACTTCATTTGTTTAATCCATGAAGTTAACAAGGTTGCAATTATACTGAACACTGCATTTATAGAGATTGCTTCAATGTTAATGTTCAAGAATTTTGATTGGCTGAATCCTGACAAATGAAGTTTAGATCTTTGAAAAAATCATTCACTTTAATATTAACATGAAATATTATTAAAATATTTTAAAAATTAGGATAAAATTAGTCAGTTATCACAGTATTTGTTTTAATGCTTAAGATAACATGATTACAAAGGAATTTTGGCCTTCCATGTAGGCATTGTGGTTTTAAAACTTTGGGATCTGATTGAAGAGTGTGGAAAAAAGAATGTCATGATTGTTGAAATAGGGGTAGAAATTCCTGGAGTTGGGAGTGGGGGTGGAGGTTTTGGGAGGATTATAAAGTGAATTTATATAACTAAGATAATAATTAACTGAAAAACTGTTGTGCCATATCTTTCTCATTTTATTTTATTATCTTCTTGGTTTAATATTTAAGGCGGAGTTGTGTTGGATGGTTTTGGACAGGCTGATGCCAATCTTCTTCCACAAAATGGGATCTGGGCTGTACAAGACCAGGACTATACACCTTACAAGAACATCCTGTCAGCAGTTTGGCCAACCCTTCGACACAGAGTTTATGACTGGGCCATAATAGAGTGGAATGTTGATGAGCAAGTCACCCATTTTGCCCGAACAGAGCTTATTTTAGAGAACCCTTGTGGTCATCCAAATGCCATAACATGTGGAAGAACAGGTACTGAGTCTGGTGACTTTTTACATTTGTTTCTCAAAAAGTGAATTTATGTAAATAAGACTTACCATATCAAGCCAATTTCCATCATCATATAAAACATAAATTTCTTTTTTATGTCTGCATTGGCAGTGAGATATGCATAGCATTTTTCTTGGAGCAGATGAGACAGGGGCATCCTCATCAATTTAAGTTAACAATAATTTTCCAGTTATAAAGCAGTAGTCTATTAGCACTCTTTCTCTTTCAGGTATGTTCCTTGATCACACTAACATTAAACTTGCTGCTACTTCCTAAATTCAGCCTTACTGAAATGATGAAATTCATATTTCTGTCTAAATCACACAGACAAAGGACAATAATTCTTGTCCATTAGCACCACATGGTGTCTTTAGTTTATAAACTTCATTGTGTCATACATTGAGCATGAACAAAAACTCCTGTCAGTCCATTCAAATATAGATGTTAATTTTTGGATCATCTTTCCGAAAATTTGGAAGAGTCTGAGAACCAGGGAAACTTAGACTTTCTTCTCTGAAAGCCAAGTACTAGGTATGTTTTTATTGTACTGGTACAAATCACACTCCAAGACTGTCAGGTCACCATTACATAACAAATGCATTTCATGCCTCTGTGAATATCAATCTGACATGACATGATGAATGTTTGTATTTGAAATCGCTCAAGTCTCATCATTCCATGGCATTATAGATGATGCTGTTTCACTCACTATTACTCTTTGGCGACAAAACTGAAGAAGTTTGGGGACAGGCAGCTTATGAACTACCCCTCCAATTTATTTATTTCCCTTCCAGCACCCCTCCAACTCATTTCCCTTTCAGCACCCCTCCAACTCATTTCCCTTCCAGCACAACTCCAATTCACTACCCTTTCAGCACAGTCTTTTAAGACCAATCTGCCTGTGCTATAGTGGCTGGAAGACAAACAAAGAAAATGAGACCATAACATGACACAGGTTCATTTCCAGTCCTAGCATTAGGTCATGAGGCAACAACCAAATAAGTTTTTTAGGCAACATTATGGAGGGGGGCAGAAGAAACCAAGTTTTTCTTCCTCTAAGCCTCTTCTTGATGCTGACCTACCAACCCCACTCTGATCAGGCAGCTTGCCAGTAAGCATCACACACTTGCAATTCCACTCTTATTGAATTAACCTATTTCCTAAAAAAAACCCCCAAAAACCCAGTTGTTGATCCAAATCAGTTCATAGGAGGTTGATATTTCATTTATCCAGCCTCCTACTTCTTTCCTCTCCCATTTTAACTGATATACCATCAGATCAGAAAAAAGACAATATTGTACACAGGAGATATGGTCACTCAGTGACACAAGAGTGGCTGTGATTGTAAAAAATCCACAGTCTCTGCAGTTTTATCCAAGAAAGTTAATGGCAAGTTGAAGCTGGTCATCATCGTGAATTGTCAGAATCAATACATTATTCTGGCATAGTTTGAGATGGAGGAAACAAGATCAATTTGATTCTCCATCAGAAGAGACAAGTATGCCATCAGACTTGAGCTGGCCAAACTCATATTTTCATTTTTTCATCCACCTGGTATTTTGTATGTCATCTGTCTCAATATGACCAATGCATGTTTTCATGTTCCCATCCACCTGGTATTTTTGTATGCCATCTGTCTCATTATGACCATTGCATATTTTCATATTTCCATCCAACTTGTGTTTTGTATGCCATCTGTCTCTATGACCAATGCATATTTTCATGTTCCCAACATCTGGTGCAAGTATGCCATCTGTCTCTATGACCAATGCATATTTTCATGTTCCCAACATTTGGTGCAAGTATGCCATCTGTCTCTATGACCAATGCATATTTTCATGTTCCCAATATCTGGTGCAAGTATGCCATCTGTCTCTATGACCAATGCATATTTTCATGTTTCTAACATTTGGTGCAAGTATGCCATCTGTCTCTATGACCAATGTATATGTTCATGTTCCCATCCACCTGGTGTTGTGTATGCCATTTGTCTCAATCTGACCAATGCATATTTTCATGTTCCCAACATCTGGTGCAAGTATGCCATCTGTCTCTATGACCAATGCATATTTTTATATTCCCATCCACCTGGTACAAGTATGCCATCATCCTCAACCTGACCAATGCATATTTTCATGTTCCCATCCACCAGGTGTTGCAAAATTTCTTAGTTTTACTTGCTGCAACAATGTTTTTAAGTTTTAGGTTCATTCATTTGCATGGTTCCCATGCTACTGAGAAATTGAGAAAATGTCAAGGAAAATAATTTTTTCTCTGACTATGAAAAGTCCTTGAATTTTACAAATATTGATGAAAGTCAGGAAAAACCTGGGAATTTTCTGCCACCACTTGACACCCAAAACAATCACATAATTGAGACATAATTAAACCGATCATGAGTTCAATTTATTGAGTTCTAACCAGAATATTCAGAGGGTGCAATATGGATAATTTGGGTGCTTGCAATAAACATTATATGCTGAATCAATCCAAACATTCAGTGTGGATTAGATTTGTCTAGTAGACTTATATTTTCAAAGTCAGCATGATATCTATATCAACCTTACTGGGAAGGTATGAAAACCAGTCTAATATCTCAAGAGGTCAACATGGTGGTGGCAATGAGTAGCCACTTACCCTATGGCCTAGAAAATTTTGAATGTTGTTAAATTGAGTTATATATGCATGAAATTAATATGCAACTTACTTATTTTCTCAGAAATTGTGAGTATTAAAATTGTTATCTCTTAAATTTGCTGAAAGACAGGATAAAACTATGGTGTTGATAAAATGTGACCTGGTACTTTCAGTTTGCATTGCTAGTCACATGTGTACACAAATCTAACAACCCACACTTTTAAATGTTGTAGAGAAAAAAAAATAAAATGCAAGTTTTATACTGGTTGTAATAAAAATACAAAAAATGAAAGGACACAAATTTCTCCATATTTATATATTCGAGAACAACTTCTGGAGTGTTGTTATATCATGTGACTTCCAAGTTGACATGTGCTCACTGCTTGATAAATCAGACTGGCCAGATTCTGGTTTCTACAAAAAGTATCAGACTTATTTACTATAATTGAATTCCTGTCAACAACATTATAAAGGAATTTGTTGTTGATATCATGTGACTACTGAACTTCCAATGTTGTTGTTTGACATTTGTAAAGTCATGTGACTAGTAATGAAAATGCGGAGTACTGGGTCAGGTTTCATCTATGCCATAGTTTCATCTAGTCTGCCAGCAGATTAAAGACATAACAATTATAATACTTGCCATTTTTGAGAAAATAAATCTTTTTCCTATCAATTTTATGCAGGTAGGAGTCATTAAAATATAATTTCCTAGGCCTGCTATATGATACTACTGCATGGTGGCAGCAAATTTAAATTTTCAATATGCAGTTGCAATGAGCCCACACCCCAACCTAAATGTCCAAATATGAAAATTGGGTGGGGATATTTGGAGGAAACTTGGATTAAAAAATGGACCGCTATTCGTTTTAAACCTAATTTGTAGTTCAAATTGTTGAATCTCGTAGCTAAAAAGAGTAACTGTAGTAACTTGTTTATTATATATTAAAAAATGACATGAACCCCTTTATCAGTACAGGTTTGTAGACTGTTTTAACTAATAACAGAAAAACTAGTTGATTTTGCAAAATATTCAGTCCTTATTTATACAACAGTATATAATTTAAATGGTCTTTTGTAAAAATTTAAATCAACAATTTTTAAATTGTTTTATCTTAAGTGATTTATTTTTAACCAGATTGTCTTAAGGAGATTAGGTTGTCAGAAAAATCTAGTTTGGGATTTTATTGGCACAGATAAATTCAGGATTAAAGTCTTTTCATTACAAGACAAGATTCTAATTATTTGCATTTATTGCTTTTATATACTGTAATAGGAAATGTTACTTTCCATGTCATGCATATATATATATACAAAACATTATGTTCATTATTTTGTTCCCACTTAGCAACATTATACAGATCTGTAAAATGAAGTTAGAATTTTTATTCTGTACATTGAATTGGCTTTACATGCTAGTTTATAGTAATATGATCAAGCTTGTTTTGTGTGATACATTTTGTTGTTTTATACATGATCATCTCTTCTGACATAGATGGTTTAGAGTGTCTTGAAAGAGAAACATCTTTAGATTTAGAAAATAAATGTTTTATGATCTAAAATATTTTTAAGTCCATTCAGTAATGATCATAGGTGAGCCTTGAAAAAATTATTTTCATCCTGGAAAATCACTGGAAATGACCTGAAAATTTATCTTTAGAAACGTGTGGGAACCATGAATTTTTGTATAAAGATCAACCCGTGGGTCTTAACTAAAATGATGGATTGCATTAACACCCTCTTCTGGTCAGCTTCATCAATAGCAATTGTGGCATACTTAAACAATATCTTTCAGTACTATATGGTAAGTTGTTTGCATAATACATTGAACTCATCAAATCCATTTACAGCAGGAATTGCATTTCACCAAGAGAGTTCTTGCAACATTATATTACATTCTTGTTCAACATTACATTCTTGTTCATTGCAGCATGGCACTAGATTCCATTGAGCTATCTTGATTTGCACACTTGCAGCTGACTTTCCTGGCTCAATGGCACCCATTTTCCAGTCCACTCAATGAAAAGGTCAGGATCATGAACAAAGTATGATCATTCCTGGGTCAGTAACACAACTCAGTGGGCTTATGACTGGAATTCCTCTGGAAAAGCTCCAGTCAAAGGTGACAGTATGAACAGATTCCAGTATGTACATTTGGGGAGCCCACCTGTTACCAGGCTTCAATAGCACCTGGTAGTCATGGGAACTGTCTCTCCACATCAACCTTCTCAACATGAAGGCTATCATCAACACATCTTTCATTTTTGGAAGGACTATTTTCTGTGACATGGTGGAATTGCAAGTTTCCCACTTTCATCTCTCCAGTTCTGGACCCAGAATCTTGAGCCATAGAAAAGCTGTCAATCAGCTGAGAAGAGTTATGAGCCTTTGCTTATGCACCAATTTTTTTAGAAGTGAAAATAGTACAGAAGTTGCAGGTTTAGATATGCAAGATGATTCAGATTACATAAGTCCTGGGTCAATGATCTACTCAATATAACAATAGGTCTACCCAGAAGGATTCCAGCCATGATTTTCACAAACAATCATGGTCACAGGTGTTCTACCCCTGTCTGGTCTGTCTTCTCAGTCATACTTACCTCTTGTCAAGATGACATTGTGAGAGAAAGAATTAAGCTTTAAGTTTTTTTTAGAGAATCTAGAATACAAGAAAGACAATTTTGAAGGTTTTTGAGGGCAAATAGTGGTGCTGAGTCAATAACACTGAGTAACTCCATAGCTCAACTGGTCAACATTTTTCTCTGGGATCAATGAAGAGAAAATCTGACTCCACTTACCACCAAAGACTACTGCTCCATAATATCTGACATATTCAGGCAGCTTGTCTGAAGAGGTCATGGTAAAGATTATTAGAGACTGGATGGTCCTTTTGTTTATTAGAGACCACGTGGTACTGTTGTAAATTAGAGACTGGATGGTACTGTATTTAATCAAAGACTTGACTTTATGGTGCTGTTGTTCATTTGAAGCTGGATGATAATGTTGTTCATTAGAGATGTGATACTGTTTGTTCATATGAGACTGGATGGTACTGTTGTTCATTAGAAACCAGATGCTACTGTTTTTTATTAGAGACCAGATGGTATTGTCATTCATTAGAGACCAGATGGAACTGTTGTTCATTAGAGACTGGATGCCTCTGTTCCTCATTAAAGACCAGATGGTACTTTTGTTCAAACTTTCAAAGACCTTGTTGATTTTTTCCTGAAAAGAACATGATATTATTGCATCTGCATTGCTTTGAGGGAGTTTCTAACATTTCAGTCTGATCTGTAAATGAATATGTCAGATTGTGCTCTACAATTAAATTGCAGGAAAGTGCTGTATCTCTCCTGGTATGGTCATTCAATGATTTTTTGAACTCATTAACCCCTGGCATTGTGTTTACATTGCAGGAGGTGGTAGCCTACTTCAGAGCTCTGTAGCATCAAGGTTATGTGTGACACAATAAGGTGGTATTATGATAGAAAGACAAATGTAGCTTTACCACTGACATAATAATGTTTTGAACTTCATATAATTATCAAGTACAATATGACTTCAAAGTAATTATATATTGTATATTAAACACAAAGACAAATGTTTCATTCATTCCATACACAATGTAAAGGCCTGCAGTGTACATGGCCATTTGATACACCCTGTAAAGGCATGTAGTGTACTTGGTCACGCTATACACACTGTAAAGGCATGCAGTGTACTTGGCCACCCTATACACACTGTAAAGGGATGCAGTGTACTTGACCACCCCATACACACTGTAAAGGCATTCAGTGTAATTGGTCACCCCATACACACTGTAAAGGGATGTAGTGTACTTGACCACCTCATACACATTGTAAAGGCATGCATTGTAATTAGCCACCCCATACACACTATAAAGGCATTCAGTGTACTTGGTCACCCCATACACACTGTAAAGGGATGTAGTGTACTTGGTCACCTCATGCACACTGTAAATGCATGCAGTGTACTTGGCCACCCCATACACACTGTAAAGGTATTCAGTGTACTTGGTCAACCAATACACACTGTAAAGGGATGTAGTGTACTTGGCCACCGCATACACACTCTAAAGGCATGCATTGTACATGGCCACCTCATACATACTGTAAAGGCATGTAGTGTACTTGGCCACCCCATACACTGTAAATGCATGTAATGTACTTGGCCACCCCATACACACTGTAAAGGCAATAAGTGTACTTGGTCACCCCATACATACACAATGTAAAGGCATTCAGTGTACTTGGCCAACCCATACACTCTGTAAAGTCAATCAGTGTACTTGGTCACCCCATACATACACAATGTAAAGGCATGCAGTGTTCTTGGCCACCCCATACACACTGTAAAGACAATCAGTGTACTTGGTCACCCCATACATACACAATCTAAAGGCATTCAGTGTACTTGGCCACCCCATACACACTGTAAAGTCAATCAGTGTACTTGGTCACCCCATACATACACAATGTAAAGGCATTCAGTGTACTTGGCCACCCCATACACACTGTAAAGTCAATCAGTGTACTTGGTCACCCCATACATAAACAATGTAAAGGCATGCAGTGTTCTTGGCCACCCCATACACACTGTAAAGACAATCAGTGTACTTGGTCACCCCATACATGCACAATCTAAAGGCATTCAGTGTACTTGGCCACCCCATACACACTGTAAAATCAATCAGTGTACTTGGTCACCCCATACATACACAATGTAAAGGCATGCAGTGTTCTTGGCCACCCCATACACACTGTAAAGACAATCAGTGTACTCGGTCACCCCATACATACACCATGTAAAGGCATTCAGTGTACTTGGCCACCCCATACACAGTGTAAAGGCAATCAGTGTACTTGGTCACCCCATACATACACAATGTAAAGGCATTCAGTGTACTTGGCCACCTCATACACACTGTAAAGGCAATCAGTGTACTTGGTCACCCCATACATACACCATGTAAAGGCATTCAGTGTACTTGGCCACCCCATACACAGTGTAAAGGCAATCAGTGTACTTGGTCACCCCATACATACACAATGTAAAGGCATTCAGTGTACTTGGCCACCTCATACACACTGTAAAGGCAATCAGTGTACTTGGTCACCCCATACATACACAATGTAAAGGCATTCAGTGTACTTGGCCACCCCATACACACTGTAAAGGCAATAAGTGTACTTGGTCACCCCATACAAACACAATGTAAAGGCATTCAGTGTACTTGGCCACCCCATACACACTGTAAAGGCAATCAGTGTACTTGGTCACCCCATACACACTGTAAAGGCAATCAGTGTACTTGGTCACCCCATACATGCACAATGTAAAGGCATTCAGTGTACTTGGCCACCCCATACACACTGTAAAGGCAATCAGTGTACTTGGTCACCCCATACACACTGTAAAGGCAATCAGTGTACTTGGTCACCCCATACATGCACAATGTAAAGGCATTCAGTGTACTTGGCCACCCCTTACACACTGTAAAGGCAATCAGTGTACTTGGTCACCCCATACATACACAATGCAAAGGCAATCAGTGTACTTGGCCACTATACTGAAGCCCTATAAAAAGATTTCACATTATGACATTATCAGAGCTGTACAGATTTTCACAAACGATAAAGCTAAAATAAAAATCTTTGAAGTGACTATGCACATCCATGTCTATTCCCCTTAAGGAACTTTTTGAAAATCCCAATAAGTATTTAGATTACTTTAGTACTACATAGGCAGTTAGCTACTAGTACTTTTCAAGGCTAGCTCACATAATCACAGTCAGTCTTGCCATAAATATGCTAGTATATTGTATGAACTGCAACAACATTATAAGGACATTTATGATGCATAGATTTTAGGAATATAGTATTGAAAAAATTAATAAGATTCTATTCACAAAATGTAGTATTATTGGTAATATAGTTTGCAAGACATTGTCATTATGTTGATTATACATTGATTTGACATTATTTTAGTTAGGAAATGATTATTACTAACTGAATGATCACATTTTTTTCAGTATTAGAAAATAAGTAAATTGCTCCATAAAGAAAAAATGATGTAAGTAAATCACTGCCTTTTCCTCTCCTTGAATCTCATTAGAGCATTGTTTGCATGGGTCTTAAAACATAAACAACATTCCTATTATTGAGACTACATCTGTTCCAAGCTGGATAAAGCTCCACAAGAAAGTATCTTTTGCAAAGCTTTTCTCCACAAGACAGCGAGGCAAATTGGTCAGGGCCTCCAGAAAGATGATGTTTTTATTCTTAATCCTCTCCATTCTCTTTTGACCACAACTTTGAAGTGTGGTGTTTCAAAAATTGTGTGAGCTATACTGTGACTATCTAATTGATTGTAGTGTTTATGGTATTCTGATAAACACTGATGAGTTGAGTGCTTTTTGAGTTAGCTATATGAATATAAAATTGCATAATGGGTGGGTTGGTGAAACTATTTGCAGCAGATCACACAAGCCCAGTAACATAGACTTCCTTTGTTAATCACTTGTGACTTTCCTCAGATGTAGTGATGTTAAAAATTTTGACAGAAATTTATGTTGTGATGCAAGACTGAAATTGATGTCTCCATTTTAGGTAACAATCCTGTTTGTCATTGTTAACTGTCATTTTTCCCTCTTTCTCAGAAAATGAATATGTCAATGTCTACTTGAATGACAACAACTACCTGGTGGACGGAAGACGTTACGTTATTTGTATCCATGCCAATATAACAGCAATAAAAAAAGAACGCTGGACAGAGTATCTGGATGCTGTCAGTGCATGTAGTGATGGTGTCACTGTTGATCTTGCTCCTCCTACACCAGGCAAAGTATGGATTGGAACAGAGGACACACAAATGTACCAGGTACAAGGAGTTTTCTTTTTAAAACTTTGGTGATGTTAGTTTAAAATATTAGGATTTCTAACCAGTAAAGTTAACCTTATACTGGTTTATCAGGCCAACCTTTATTAAGTTTTCATGGTTGAAAACCATTAATAATACAAGGCTCTTCTAGGCCTCCATGCTAGTCCATTGCCTTCCTACTGGAACCATTCAGATTTCAACTTAAGTAATAGATGAAAATAATCAAAATATGTAAAATATATGTGAGTTATCTTATTTTCTATTAATGTTTGGTTATTATTAAATATTATACCACGGTGGAAGGTGTCAGTTACATCCATAAAACATATCACTACAACCATCCATCAGTTAAAGTCAGCATTAAAGATTTTACCAACATTGGTCAGTGTTAAAGATTTAACCAACATTGGTCAGTATTAAAGATTTTACCAACATTGGTCAGTGTTAAAGATTTGAACAACATTGGTCAGTGTTAAAGATTAGATTTTACCAATATTGGTCAGTGTTAAAGATTAGATTTTACCAACATTGGTCAGTGTTAAAGATTAGATTTTACCAAAATTGGTCAGTGTTAAAGATTTGACCAACATTGGTCAGTGTTAAAGATTTGACCAACATTGGTCAGTGTTAAAAATTTGATCAACATTGATCTGTGTTAAACATTTGACCAACATTGGTCGGTGTTAAAGATTTTACCAACATTGGTCCAAGACCTGAACAGTTTAATGGATCTATTGGGTTTAGTGGTCATGGTTGTGTGTTTTGTTAACTCATTTCATGTTGGAACCACATGAAGTAATGTTTTAAATAATCTTTCAGAGATTTGATATATTAAAAAATAATTTAGACAGAAGCTAAGAACTTTGCTTTCGAAACATGTAACCCTATTCTGGTCAAGTTGATAGTTGCCCTATGGACAACAAAAGCAGTCTACTAAGTTTTAAAAATGTTTCCCAGCAGTTCAAGAGATAGAGTAACTGACAGATGGACAGACAAACAAGCAGACTGAGATCCAACATAAAGAGGATATTACAATATCTTTAACTTTTTTCACATGTTTCAATTAGGGTAGACTAATAAATCAGACCCTTGGCCATTATGATATTGGATTTTATGTTAGGGGTTGATATCACCTATTCATTGAAAGATGCAATTAATTGCAGTCAATTTTGTCTGTACACATTGGTGTTCATGTTGTACGCTTACCTGTATTTGTTGTCGCTTTGAAGCTACTGTTGGCTAAAAGATTCTTTTTTGGTGACATGTATTTCCAGAGCAAATCCTATGTTTTGTTGACTTGTAAATCCACATGAAATAACATAACCATCTGTCCTGTGACATTTTAAATTTCACGCTAGATATGGCTATTATCAGTTAATGGTATGTGTCTATAGAGTATACAAGATTGTTCTGGAATGATTTGCATGCAGCAAAATTACACATTTTAATGTACAGGCGACTTGACAGACCCACAAATCATCTATCAGTATCAGCACAGATTTTGGTGGTTGATTTATTGGACTAAAACTAAGGTACAGATTTCTATACAATAAAACATAGATATTGAGATATTGTCAAAGATAACTTTCTTGGTCTTATATACTCATCTATGACATTTGTGATAGAAGAGATGCAGGCAAGACATAAGGTTCCTTAAAATTCTTCACATCAGAGTTACCATATTCATGATATTTTATAACAGTGAGTTTTACAAATTGTAAAATTTTTCCAGGCCTCCTTGTCTGACATTATGGTTCACTGGGAGTCTTTTGTTGACCTTGAGGTGTATGGTATCAACATTCATCCCACAACTGTACAGAGGTATGAGGTTGCAGTAGGTAGGTGTCAAAAGAAAATAGTGAACATAAAAATGACACAGTGGTACATTTTGTGCTGACAAATGTACAGAAGTATGAGGAAGAAATAGGTAAATATCAACAGAAAGTAGTGAAGAGAAATATACACAGTGGTACAATAGTGTTTGCATTGACAACCATACAGAAATATGGGGTGAAAATAGGAGGTGTAAAGAGAAAGTAGTGTACAGAAATATGAGGCAGAAGTACATTGGTGTTTGCACTGACAACTATATAGAAGTATTATGTGGCAATAGGCTAAAAAAAAATTAAAAAAAATACATTGCTCTTAACATGGTCAGTATTGTTCTAAATCACCAGGACATAGCATTAATAAGCAATATCAGTTATCTCCCCAACTCATCCTAAAACAGTAATGTCATTTTGTATTTATTAAAGGAGCATCTTGTAAACTTTTAAAATATTTTTAGCAATACAGTATGAATGAAATTTAAAGACACATTGGAATTTATAAAATTTTAATTTTCACTGTTTCTAAAAATATTGATTTGCAGACTAAAATGAATATACTAAAGTAGTTCTAATCTGTGTGTAATATGGAAATACAGACATCTTATCAAACAAGAATAAATGAATATGTAATAAAATAGAATACCAATTATATATATATATATATATATATATATAGAATACATAATTTTTACATGCTGAGGCATGTTTAGTCAACAAATACTTTTAAAAAACTTAACAATTAATCTACTACTGCAATAAAATTTGCATAAGGCTTTAAGGATGAGTGCAAAATATATGGTTATTTATTGCGTTGGAAGGTCTGAGTAAAGCAATTTAGTGAGTTGTCAGGTCTGAGTAAACTAAAATAGTGTTTCCACTTTGATCTAGTCAAAGTATGCCTCCTTCTGCAGCAATAGTGAAGTTTTTAAAGTTGTTACATCTAGCTGAATTTTGATAGATCAGAATACCCTGTTTAACATGACTTAAACATTCCATCAATACTGCAGGAAAACAGACCAGACATCTGTTTAACATGACTTAAATATTCCATCCATACTGCAAGAAGACAGACCAGACACCTGCTTAACATGACTTAAATATTCCATCCATACTTCAGGAAAACAGACCAGACACCTGTTTAACATGACTTAAACATTCCATCCATACTGCAAGAAGACAGACCAGACACCTGTTTAACATGACTTAAATATTCCATCCATACTGCAGGAAAACAGACCAGACACCTGTTTAACTTGACTTAAATATTCCATCCATACTGCAAGAAGACAGACCAGACACCTGTTTAATATGACTTAAATATTCCATCCATACTGCAGGAAAACAGACCAGACACCTGTTTAACATGACTTAAATATTCCATCCATACTGCAAGAAGACAGACCAGACACGTGTTTAACATGACTTAAATATTCCATCCATACTGCAGGAAAACAGACCAGACACCTGTTTAACATGACTTAAACATTCCATCCATACTGCAAGAAGACAGACCAGACACCTGTTTAACATGACTTAAATATTCCATCCATACTGCAGGAAAACAGACCAGACACCTGTTTAACATGACTTAAATATTCCATCCATACTGCAGGAAGACAGACCAGACACCTGTTTAACATGACTTAAATATTCCATCCATACTGCAGGAAGACAGACCAGAAACCTGTTTAACATGACTTAAATATTCCATCCATACTGCAGGAAGACAGACCAGACACCTGTTTAACATGACTTAAATATTCCATCCATACTGCAGGAAAACAGACCAGACACCTGTTTAACATGACTTAAACATTCCATCCATACTGCAAGAAGACAGACCAGACACCTGTTTAACATGACCTAAATTTTCCATCCATACTGCAGGAAAACAGACCAGACACCTGTTTAACATGACTTAAATATTCCATCCATACTGAAAGTAGACAGACCAGACACCTGTTTAACATAACAAATCATTCTGTTCATTCTGCAGAAAGACAAATCAGACCATTTTGTTGAACATAAGATACTTCCTGCAGTATGATTGTTTTGATATTTCATGATATATGTACAATTTTGTTCTGAAAAAATGAAAGCACATGTGATACTTTGGTCGGTCTTTCACTATAGATCCTCCAACAAAAATATCTAAAAGCTTTGAAAACCTAGTTCACAATACAGAACAGGATTACAGAATCATATCATTAATATTCTGCATGAAAAAGCAAACAAGCCCGACCAATACCAAAATCCATGGTAGCAGCAGACTCTTCTCTTGCAAATCATTGAATATTTTGTATGAAAACAATGAAATTAGATTTCTAATATTTTAATATTAGTCATTTGAAACCATTTTTCATTTTAAAGAGAATTATGGAAAATTGAATAAAGCGACGGCAAACATGCCAGGCACGTTGTTGAGAAAGACAGATCATATGAATATTACTGTGTAGTTTATTTTATGATGTTAGTCTTTACTATATGTAGGGGATACTGGAGAAAACAAACGAAGATAGAATCCAAATTCATCTATTATCTGAATAAAGTCTTGAGAAAATGGTACTTATGCATTTTTGTTCAAAAACAAAAATATATCACGAAAGATTTTAAAATATTTGGCACTGAAAGATTAATGAAAGATAAACTGCATTCCTTAGGCATGAAAATGAGTCATTATTTATTTCCAGATATGGAACTTATGATGATTATAACATGGAATGTGTGCACTAACAGGGATATCAGGATTACAGAAAGCAATTAATTAGTGTTAGGACATTGTTTTTAAACATCGTATAATGTTTTCTTGCCAGGATGTTGTACAAGTGTAAGCTTAAGACTCTTAATCTTAGAAAGGCAGCTGTGCTGCTGGTATTTTGGATTTCATAATAAAGGTTTATTACAATGTTTGATTGATATTGTTTTCCTGAAAGTTAACTAGGATGCCAGATATTCCAGAAATTGTATATAAAGCTGATATAACAAGTTGCAGAATGATGTGACTCTCAATATCATGTAATATATAAATTAAAAAAGTATTATAATAAAGTCCACACTTTTTTTTTTACACTAATATCATCTGGTTCAACGTCCAAGAACTGCTTTCATTGTTGGAGTTACCAGATAAAGTTCTGACTTCCACTGTCAATTGAAGTCCTTATAAACAATGTTCGATTTGGTCATCATCTGATTATCTTGAATGAAATCACTGAAAATTGTATCATCCTCTGTCCCATCCAATAGTGTGTAAATATCACAGTAATGTTTTTAAATGATTTGACTACCATCTCATTTGGAATTTCCTCCTTTCTTAAGGCAGCTCCATCTGTTATTGCTAATAGTATTACCTTTTTGTGTAATCTCAGTTTGAGAACAAGTCAATTTCCTGTCTTGGAAAACTGCCAAAGTAATCCCACTTCTTAAACTGGATCAAAGAGGTTATCAATTTTTTCCTCACCTTCTAATTTACTAGAATGTATGTTTATGATCTATCTCAATGATTATAATCTACTTCATGAAAATCAATCTGGCATTCAAAAAAATCATTCTTGTGAAACTGCACTTATCTCTATGACTGACAAGTAGCAGAAAGCCTAAGATGAAGGAAAGTTAGTTGATTTTTGACCTTGTGATCATAAAAGTCTTGAAAAGTTAACAATCTGTGAATGAATTAAAGATACTCTTATAATAAGTGGTTCACATACTACCTGAGCTATAGGGCTCAGCAGGTAATGTTACAGTAATAAGTTGTGGAGTGCCACAAGGTTCTTTCTTAGGGCCCTTGTTATTTGTTCTCTTTGTAAATGACCAACCCCTAAAAATAGATCTGTTGGAATCTCATGAGCTGACATGTATGCTGATGACATTACTTTGCTTGCTTCTTAAAGTGACCAGCTGAAGCTGAAAAAAACCCTTCAAAATGCACTCAACAGAATTCAAATATGGTGCAATGAAAATGGTTTTATCCTTAATACTTACAAAAGTATTGTTGATAACCAAATGGCAGATAAGAGCAAGATTGCAAATTGATATAAAATGAGGTGTTAAGATAGAATATTCTTTGAATATTTGAAGGCAATAACTTGCCATGCTCTCATCATTTAATTTATATTAACTTTTATCTTTGTCTCCTAAAGAAAATCAAGGCCTTAATTCCATTACATTATAGAAATATTTTTTACAAAACATTAATATAATTTGGGGAAATGCAACTGCTACAAATATGAATATTTCCAGATTTTGGGAAAGGGCATGTAAAATAATTCTTGATCAGCAAACAGAAAATGTTTAAACTACAATGCTCACATTGAGTGTATTGCCAATAGATGAAAACATAATTTTGAGAATGGCTACAATAATGTACAAGGTGTTTACAAAATCTGCCAGCACTTACCTAAACACCATATACAGGAAAGAGAATCTACTGGTACCCCAAATCTAAGATCATTAAATGGGCAAACTTTCAAAGTATCCAAGCCAAAAATGGTATTATTCAAAAGCAGCTTTCTATTTTCAGGTGTGCTTTGGAATAACATTCCACATGACATTAAATCAACTCCAAGTATCTCTTGCTTCCACAACAGGTGTATTAGATGGATGAAATCATAAAAAATGGTGTACTTAAAAAGGAACATGCTTCCACCCACCTCTTGTGCTTCATTTTCATTTCTGCAGCAATGTAGCATTTTATGTAAATAGTTGATTATATACTTTTTAATTGTGTATGTGTGTTTTAGTATTAGCCTTGTATCTTATATGTACATAATGGAGGTCCTCAGGGTAGATTAATTTCTCATTTGTAACTGAGTCACCCTGTGAAAATATATTCTTTTTATTATTATTATTATTATTATTATTATTATTATTATTATTATTATTATTATTATTATTATTATTATTATTATTATTATTATTATTATTAACTAAAGAACTAAAATAAAATTTAACTGCTGATTTCAGGTTCCTCATATGGTGGAATGGACATCATAGATTTCAGGAATGTTGGAATAACTAATCATGCCACATTTCATGATCTTCTGTTGATCAGTGGTCGTACTTACTATGCCACAGTAAGAGGTATGTACTTGTAATATTTCAAATCTTCCTTTATTTTGTTACATCTGCCTTAAGGTGGAACATATGTAACGATGTTGTCCTTCCATTTGTCTGTTACAATTTTCTTCTCCGATCACACTTACTTTTCCACAGTCAAGGGTATGGACTTGTAAGATTATTTAACAATGAAAACATCTGTATTAGGCTTGGAAACAGACAAGATATATGATTCCATTTAATTTCTATTTAAACAAAAAAATGTGTTTGAGGCACAGTAAAAAAGAGAAAAGTTTTTTGCATCTAGACATCGGATCTGGTGGTGCAATTTACTAAGTCTTGCTGTCAAGGCTTCATTAGATGTTGATGCAGATGATAAACATTCAGTCTTTAGAATTTTTACCATAGTTGTCTGAAATTGCAAAATTTAACTTAGCATCTCTCTACTAAAATTAACTATGCTGGTAATTTGAGGGCCATCTTTTTGGCAAGCGATTTGTTCAACACATTGCTACAAATTACATTTCAAAGTTTGTCATTTGGATGTCCCTAACCAGGACAAAAATATTACTGCTGTCAACATGTCTGCTTCTTCACTCTGTTATGGAGTGGGCATGCAATTGTTTAGCGCCATGTCTAAGTTGGACAGAAAGATAATGTTAACTTGCTCTCATCTCTTGTGATCTTTCTTCTGGCTGCCAAGGTTCGAAATTACCATGACTGGGACTCATCATGCTGTTGTGTGGAAGTGGTCAATAGGGCTGCTTGCCAAATGACCATGACTGGACCTTGTTATGCTGTTGTGTGGAAGTGTTGTACTCCTTCCTCTTTAGTTCCCATTCTTCATATTGGGCATTGAATTGAGGAGGTGAGAAAGTAAGCAGCAGAGATTGGTCCCTTTACCGCTTGGTGTAAAGCCATATCTCTGTGTGACCCCACAGAGGGTACACCAGAGAAGCGATGATCATTGAGAAAAAGACAGTAGTCACTGTAGCAATTCTACAGGGGCAGCCTTTTCATTGCTAGGCGAGTTTATAGATGGCCATATGCCCCAAACCATTCCTTATGCAAGAAGGGAAACAAAAATAATGGTTCATCTTAGTCAGTTTATAGGGACTAAGTTCTAGCCCACTTTGTCATCCCTCTTCATGACAGAGATCTCAATTGATCCCTTGGAGGTGGTTGTTGTACAGAAGGAGATAGAACTTTTTTCTATGAAACAGACAATGGAGCTAGTCCCAAAACTGGACTACTGGGTTTCTATTCCAGCCTTTTTCTAGTTAATAAAACTGACAGAAAATGGGGATCTATCATAGACTTGTTTTAAGCTCAGTCACCTTATTGCTGCCCTGAACTTCAATATTTCAGCATGGAGATGGCAAGGTCTGTGCAACTCTCTGGGTGACATGATAAATATGCAATGAATCTTGACCTGACCCATGTATATTTTTCCATATAGCTATTCATTTAGTACCATGAAAACATCTTCATTCATTGTAGAAGGCATCTGCCAGAACATTTCATATTGACAAGGAAGTTTCTTCAGCCCCTTGGCCTGCTCATTGTGATGGTGCACCTTTTAAAACCTTGGATGCCTTTACATGCAGATGGCCTTTATGGCACAGTGATGTTTGATCACAGGTTGTTTGACAAATACAGTATGTATCATGGTTATTGACTTTAATACAGTACGTATCACAGTGATATATACTCAATGCAGTATTATCACAGTAATTGACCTCAATACAATATGTATCACATTAATTGACCTCAATACAGTATATGTCACAGTAACTGACATCAATACAATATTATCATAGTAAAGTGACCTCAATACAGTATGTATCACAGCAATTGACCTCAATAAAGTATTATCATGGTAATTGATGTCAATACAGTATATATCAAAGTATTTAACCTAAATACAGTATGTATCACAGCAATTTACCCCAGTACAGTCTGTATAGCATTAATTGGCCTCAGTACAGTATTGTTATACTAAAGTGACCTCATTTTGTATCACATTAATTGATCTCAATACAGTATGTATCACATTAATTGACATCAATACAGTATGTATCACAGTAATTTACCCCAGTACAGTCTGTATTGCATTAATTGGCCTCAGTACAGTATTGTCATAATAAAGTGACCTCAATACATTTTGTATCACATTAATTGACCTTAATACAGTTTTATTACAGTAATTGATCTCAATACAGTATGTAGCACATTAATTGACATCAATACAGTGTGTCATAGTAATTGCCCTCAGTACAGTATGTATCACAGTAATTACCTCAATACAGTATGTATCACAGTAATTGACATGAGCACAGTATAATCATAATAGACTGCCCTTGGTAAAATCTATATCACATTAATTAACCTCAATACAGTATGTATCACAACAATTGAATTCAATACAGTATGTATCACAGTAATTACATTAATTAATTATGTGTCACATTAATTGACCTCAATACAGTATTGTCATAGTAAAATGACCTCAAAACAGTATATTACAGTAATTGACCTTAGAACAGTATCACAGTTATTACCTCAATGCAGTATTTATCCCAATAATTGACCTCAATACAGTATTATCATAGTAAAGTGACCTCAATTCAATATGTACTGCATTAACTGACCTCAATACATTATGCATCATAGCCGTTGACCTTTAGTACAGTATATATCACAGTAACTACCTCAATATATATATATCATAGCAATTGATCTCAGTATAGCATTGTCATAGAAAAATGACCTCTATACAGTATGTATGACATTAATTGACCTCTATACAGTATGTATTGTAGTAATTGACCTCAGTATAACATATATCACAGTAATTACCCCAATACAATATGTATCACAGTAATTGTGACCTCAATACAGTTTTGTCATAGAAAAGTGACCTCTCTATACAGTATGTATGACATTAATTGACCTCAATACAGAATGTATCACAGTAATTGACCTCAGTATAATATGTATCACAGTAATAACCCCCAATACAGTATGCATCATAGTAATTGACATCAATATAGTATTATCACATTAATCAACCTCAGTACAGTATGTATCACATCAATTGACCTCAGTACATTATCTGTCACAGTAACTGACCTCAATACAATATTATCACAGTAGTAATGCATATGTCAACTGAAAAAAATGAAATGAAAAAAGTCAGCTAACGTTGGCACTATCTTGGTATGAATCTATTTTAGAGAAACCCTAAATTGCCCCAAAAAGATACATTATGTGTTTTTTTTTAATTTGTGCCTTTTTTCAGATCTTCACTAAACATTGAATAAGCTCACTAAAATAGTTTATAAACATGTATATGACCATTTGTTTGTAAATAGACACATAGCATGTGGCAGTAAATAAAATAGTCTCTATTTTGACTCCAAGAGATAATGGGGGCCCCCACATGGCCGAGTGGTCTAAAGCGCTGTCTGTTACAGATCACTGCCATCTCACTGCTGTCTGCATGGGTTCGAATGTGGATATGTGAGAAAGCTTGCCAGTAGCTTCTCGTGGGTCAGTGGTTCTTTCGGTGATTTCCTGGTTTCTTCCTCCACCATTAATACTGGCCGCCATGTATAGCCTATCATGTGCTTAAAAATGGCATTAAGCCCCACAACAACAACAGCAACAACCAAGAGATAATGTATCTTGTCTTCTGTAGACTATAGGTTCATGTAGTGTACAGTTTTCAGTTGTTGCTACTCAAGACAAATTAGACAGAGCTAAACACCGTATTTTCTGTTGTCATTTTCTGACTGTAATATTTATATGTGTTGAGAGTAGATACAAACACACATTTTTGGTGACACCTGCAAAGTCATACATTGTTTAGTGTTGAATTTATTTATCCTAGGGGATACATCACTAAGACATGTCATTCTTAATAGAATTTATTCATTGGATATATCAGTCAATTGCTTATATCTAAATGGCAGGTTGGAGGTAGGGCAGACTCAGGAGAGACAAACATGTAATTAATTGTGTCTTGAAGTCTAGATTGATTAAGTGTTAGAAGCAATCTATGTATGTGCTTGTTAGTAATCCCTTATGACTTATTACTTTTAATGGAATTTTATCCCTTTGCAGTTTTTACAAAATGTGTTTAGGAGAACTGTGCATTTGACCTGGTAAATATTTAGACAGCTTGCCTGTGCTCTATGTCAGTGGTATATGTTAGTTACTGTAAGAGTACTATTCCAGTTTGGGATTTAGCTACCAGAAAGTTAGGGACAACATTGAAAATTGAAAGAAGTCATGAGAATTAAGAAAACAAACAATAAAGCATTAAATTTCAGTTTTCTGATATAATTTTCATTCCAACTTTAATATTAGTTCAAATGTTAACAAGGTCAAATCTTAAAAAGGATCCAATGAGGGTAGCCATCAGCACTGAAAATAAGTCTCAGCAGAAATTCCTAAAGTTTTTTATGGGCCTTGGTTGTTTACATTATCCAAAGGAATAGAAAGTTGATTAGAAAATGTTTGCTTTTGGATAGTTCATATCACTTAGTCCATGTTCCATTCTACTATCATCCTGTATTGATGGTTCAGATCTATTGTGAGTGAATTTGTCAATGTATAAATGACATCAAAACCAGACGTTTTCAGCATTTACCATTTTCAACAAAATTCTCATTGTCAACTTAGTTTGATAATGAAAGTCAAAACCTCTAGCTGGGCATCAGAGAGATCATTTAGGCAAAGAACAGTCAGTTCATAATAAAATTTACAAACTGACCAGGAGGAACAGAGGAGGTTGGTTTTCAATCCAGACTCAGAGCTGTACCAAGTTTTCAAGAGACTTCCTGAACACCTTGTAAATATGATTTTGTGCACTAATTAATTTCTTTGCATGAATGGTCAGAGAGAATCAACAGTATAAGATTGTCACATGTCATGGTCACACTGGCTAATTTGCCAAATATTTACATCAGTAGCTTGAACTTTTTTTGCTCTTTGTGTAGGGAACTGAAACATGTTCATGGAATCATTTGTTTTAGTGTTTTGAAAGAAGCTTCAGTTCCTGTAGATGTGGTCTCATTGCCTCCAACAGACTTAGGATCTTGTCTAATATGTTCCAGAGGACATGGTCAAATCCCTCCATTCATAAAGAAATTTATCCCCACATAGATTAAGCCTTGAGTTTATATAGGTTGGGTTAAAGACCCAGCCAGGTCAGTTAGGACCAACAGCAAGACAAATCTAGTATGAGGTATGTAGCCCACTGTTATGCATCAACCAGTCATCAAAGTTTTGGATTATCTGTATCCACAGTGACCTTAAGTGGACAACAACTACTCCTATGACCATGTTAAAAATTCTGGGTATGGAGGCTAGGCCAAACAACAAAACATGAAATTGGAAGATCTCACTAGTCAAAATGAAAGTACTTCCTTAATATGGTGTCTTTATGCTGATTCCCTTATTATGGTGTCTTTATGCTGATTCCCTTAATATGGTGTCTTTATGCTGATTCCCTTAATAAGGTGCTTTTATGCTGATTCCCTTAATATGGTGTCTTTATGCTGATTCCCTTAATATGCTGTATTTATGCTGATTCCCTTTAAATGGTGTCTCTATGCTGATTCCCTTAATATGGTGTCTTTATGCTGATTCCCTTAATAGGGTGTCTTTATGCTGATTCCCTTAATATGGTGTCTCTATGCTGATTCCTTTAATATGGTATCTCTATGCTGATTCTCTTAATATGGTGTCTTTATGCTGATTCACTTAATATGGTGTCTTTATGCTGATTCCCTTAATAGGGTGTCTTTATGCTGATTCCCAATCCCAAGTGGAATTCAATGCAGCATGGAGAGATGGGGAGTCCCAATCCACATACTTAGATTGCTGTCCATTTTCTGGGTTGCTGAAAAAGGGTGCTACTCCTTCCTTACTGGGATGGGGTGAGAGGGGCAACCCACTCACAGCCAACATGGAGGAGCTGTGGGCCAGTAGAATGTGTTAATCTTCCCTAATGGGAGGACATGATGTGCTATCATCCTAAATGGTAGACAGGTGAGTGGGTATCCTAAATGACATTTGTGAGTCTACACCTCCCAACACTCTTACACTGAGTACTGGATAAACCTGATGTTTTTACAACAGTGATATCATAAATACTTTCTTCTGACTATTGGGATGAAAACAAAATGAAAATTAGCACAAAGAAAGCTTAGTAAGATACTAGTAATAAAATAATAGAACGAAATACTATCCTATACTGAATTTTAATTAATTAAAGGTGTGAAGTCAATAAGCACATATAATTGAAATTAAGGACTAGCATGCTACTTCACTTGGGAAAATAAAAATAGCTACTGTAACAATGGAATATGAATTCATAAGATTCATGCTGTATTAAAACAACCAGATAGAATGAAGATGAGGCAAACGACCAAATTAGCAATAATAGGGATATCTTAATACCTACCTGAAGGAAATAAAGTAATTCTCAATCACAGTAACTGCTACCTGAACACCATTTTAGGGTGTAACCCAAATGTAAAGTTTTGAAAAAGCCTAACAACTTTAGAGATAGCTAAATCTGAAGAGGAATAATATTTATAGTGAGGGTAATTTAATGCACACAATGAAAATCCCCAAAAGGAGGGCAATTTTCTTCAAAGAGCACATTTAAATGATGTAATGATAATGGTGACTAAAATCAAAAAAGGACTAATTCACATGTGCCAAAATTATAGTATCTTTGCAGAAGTCACTCTATGAGTGGATGAATTTTTATCATATAGTTTAGTGTATTTTCCATCCAGAAAAGAACAAGCTACACAATAGCAACATATAAGTATTACATCCGTAAAATTAGTCTGCCTCTCTCCCCCCAAACTGACATAGCATTAACATCTTAGGAGAATCATTTGTTTTAATATTTTGAATTAGGCTATATCTCCTATTCTTTAGATTTCAAAAACATATTACTGCAGGCATAGAGTATTTGGGAAATTGGATGTATTTCAAGCAGTACAAGTTTGAAGTAACTGCTGCACACCAATTACAGTTTTTGAAAGTCACTACATTGCATCATTTCCTTGGATGTATTACTTATTTTGAAAGTCACTACATTGCATCATTTCCCTGGATGTATTACAGTTTTTGAAAGTCACTACATTGCATCATTTCCTTGGATGTATTACTTATTTTGAAAGTCACTACATTGCATCATTTCCCTGGATGTATTACAGTTTTTGAAAGTCACTACATTGCATCATTTTCTTGGATGTATTACTTATTTTTAAAGTGTCCATATTGTATCTTTCCACAGATGTATTGTTTATCTATAAATATGAACATGATATTCACAAGTTGACTGGGACAGTTTACACCTTTTATTTAAACCTGCTACAACTTTATCTTGTCTTTCAGCCACTGATTTTGTCAACAGAACAATGACAGTGACATCTAGAGGTGTAAAAATTGATGTCACAGTTCCAGGAAAAACCAACCTGCCAATTACCGTGGGTGGCAAATTTATCACCTCTACTTCGGAAGTTGGAGCTTGGTATGTATTTTAATGATCATGGCATGACATTAAGACAAGTTTATCATGTCTACCTTGGAAGTTGGAACCTGGTATGTATTTTAATGATCATGGCATGACATTAAGACAAGTTTATCATGTCTACCTTGGAAGTTGGAACCTGGTATGTATTTTAATGATCATGGCATGACATTAAGACAAGTTTATCATGTCTACCTTGGAAGTTGGAACCTGGTATGTATTTTAATGATCATGGCATGACATTAAGACAAGTTTATCATGTCTACCTTGGAAGTTGGAACCTGGTATGTATTTTAATGATCATGGCATGACATTAAGACAAGTTTATCATGTCTACCTTGGAAGTTGGAACCTGGTATGTATTTTAATGATCATGGCATGACATTAAGACAAGTTTATCATGTCTACCTTGGAAGTTGGAACCTGGTATGTATTTTAATGATCATGGCATGACATTAAGACAAGTTTATCATGTCTACCTTGGAAGTTGGAACTTGGTATGTATTTTAATGATCATGGCATGACATTAAGACAAGTTTATCATGGTATGTACTTTAATGATCATGGCATGACATTAAGACAAGTTTATCATGTCTACCTTGGAAGTTGGAACCTTGTATTTATTTTAATGATCATGGCATGACATTAAGACAAGTTTATCATGTCTACCTTGGAAGATGGAGCCTGGTATGTATTTTAATCATTATGGAACAAAATTAAGACAAGTTTATCATGTCTACCTTGGAAGATGGAGCCTGGTATGTATTTTAATCATTATGGAACAAAATTAAGACAAGTTTATCATGTCTACCTTGGAAGATGGAGCCTGGTATGTATTTTAATCATTATGGAACAAAATTAAGACAAGTTTATCATGTCTACCTTGGAAGATGGAGCCTGGTATGTATTTTAATCATTATGGAACAAAATTAAGACAAGTTTATCATGTCTACCTTGGAAGATGGAGCCTGGTATGTATTTTAATCATTATGGAACAAAATTAAGACAAGTTTATCATGTCTACCTTGGAAGATGGAGCTTGGTATGTATTTGAATCATTATGGAACAAAATTAAGACAAGTTTATCATGTCTACCTTGGAAGATGGAGCCTGGTATGTATTTTAATCATTATGGAACAAAATTAAGACAAGTTTATCATGTCTACCTTGGAAGATGGAGCCTGGTATGTATTTGAATCATTATGGAACAAAATTAAGACAAGTTTATCATGTCTACCTTGGAAGATGGAGCCTGGTATGTATTTGAATCATTATGGAACAAAATTAAGACAAGTTTATCATGTCTACCTTGGAAGATGGAGCCTGGTATGTATTTTAATCATTATGGAACAAAATTAAGACAAGTTTATCATGTCTACCTTGGAAGATGGAGCCTGGTATGTATTTGAATCATTATGGAACAAAATTAAGACAAGTTTATCATGTCTACCTTGGAAGATGGAGCCTGGTATGTATTTTAATCATTATGGAACAAAATTAAGACAAGTTTATCATGTCTACCTTGGAAGATGGAGCCTGGTATGTATTTTAATCATTATGGAACAAAATTAAGACAAGTTTATCATGTCTACCTTGGAAGATGGAGCCTGGTATGTATTTGAATCATTATGGAACAAAATTAAGACAAGTTTATCATGTCTACCTTGGAAGATGGAGCCTGGTATATATTTTAATCATTATGGAACAAAATTAAGACAAGTTTATCATGTCTACCTTGGAAGATGGAGCCTGGTATGTATTTGAATCATTATGGAACAAAATTAAGACAAGTTTATCATGTCTACCTTGGAAGATGGAGCCTGGTATGTATTTGAATCATTATGGAACAAAATTAAGACAAGTTTATCATGTCTACCTTGGAAGATGGAGCCTGGTATGTATTTTAATCATTATGGAACAAAATTAAGACAAGTTTATCATGTCTACCTTGGAAGATGGAGCCTGGTATGTATTTTAATCATTATGGAACAAAATTAAGACAAGTTTATCATGTCTGCCTTGGAAGATGGAGCCTGGTATGTATTTGAATCATTATGGAACAAAATTAAGACAAGTTTATCATGTCTACCTTGGAAGATGGAGCCTGGTATGTATTTTAATCATTATGGAACAAAATTAAGACAAGTTTATCATGTCTACCTTGGAAGATGGAGCCTGGTATGTATTTGAATCATTATGGAACAAAATTAAGACAAGTTTATCATGTCTACCTTGGAAGATGGAGCCTGGTATGTATTTTAATCATTATGGAACAAAATTAAGACAAGTTTATCATGTCTACCTTGGAAGATGGAGCCTGGTATGTATTTGAATCATTATGGAACAAAATTAAGACAAGTTTATCATGTCTACCTTGGAAGATGGAGCCTGGTATGTATTTTAATCATTATGGAACAAAATTAAGACAAGTTTATCATGTCTACCTTGGAAGATGGAGCCTGGTATGTATTTGAATCATTATGGAACAAAATTAAGACAAGTTTATCATGTCTACCTTGGAAGATGGAGCCTGGTATGTATTTGAATCATTATGGAACAAAATTAAGACAAGTTTATCATGTCTACCTTGGAAGATGGAGCCTGGTATGTATTTTAATCATTATGGAACAAAATTAAGACAAGTTTATCATGTCTACCTTGGAAGATGGAGCCTGGTATGTATTTGAATCATTATGGAACAAAATTAAGACAAGTTTATCATGTCTACCTTGGAAGATGGAGCCTGGTATGTATTTGAATCATTATGGAACAAAATTAAGACAAGTTTATCATGTCTACCTTGGAAGATGGAGCCTGGTATGTATTTTAATCATTATGGAACAAAATTAAGACAAGTTTATCATGTCTACCTTGGAAGATGGAGCCTGGTATGTATTTGAATCATTATGGAACAAAATTAAGACAAGTTTATCATGTCTACCTTGGAAGATGGAGCCTGGTATGTATTTGAATCATTATGGAACAAAATTAAGACAAGTTTATCATGTCTACCTTGGAAGATGGAGCCTGGTATGTATTTTAATCATTATGGAACAAAATTAAGACAAGTTTATCATGTCTACTTCAGAAGTTAAGAAAGATTACAGAAATTACAAAAGAGAAGCTAGAGTTATTCTTCATACTGATTTAGATAATCAATAAATCTTTTTAAAACCCTAAAGTAGCTTCCATTTTACTAGTCAATGAATCCTTAATGTATTGGTTAATTATCTTAAAAGTAACTTTAAATTTGTATGAACTAAGATCCATCTCAGACCAAAACCAAATTCAGAGTTTTATAAGAAAAGTTTTGCTTTTTCTGGAGCTAAAGAATTCCATACCACCTTTTATAAAGTCAGCTGATGCATGCCAAGCTATTAAAAATCTTCTTTGTCAACATCTACAGAAACAATCATTTGTATGATTTTGTTTAATTTAGTTTTACTACTTTTTACAATATTGTTATCATATACTCACCTATATTGTTTTACATATGTTTGCTACTACTGTTTTTATGACTCCTGTATTTACTCATCCTTGAAGCCTTGTGCATATTTTATTGTAACAGTCGATCATTGTCTAGTTTTTAAGAGCATTTGTTTTTTAAAGACACCTCATCTTGTAAAATGTGTGCAGTCTATAGTGTGCCTCCACTGTAACATGATGGTTCAGGTCCATTTAATGAGACATGTAAAATTTGTGCAGTCTATAGTGTGCCTCCACTGTAACATGATGGTTCAGGTCCATTTAATGAGACATGTAGTGTACTGAATCTGACAATAATCTATCATCTTCTGAACAAAATGATGCATGCGCAAAATCAAAGGGAGGGTTAATAAAAGCAGTTGCAAAAATATGTGCTTCATTCTCACATGCATATTATATATCATATTATTCCATATTAAACAAGTACTTGAAACAGTTGTTACAAGTTTAATATTTATTTTAATGGATACAAAATCCACAGCATAAGTGTAAATTGTTGTGTACATGTGCTCACCATTCAAATCTGTTTTTATCATAATTAATAATTCCATCAATAATGTGAATAAAGATGCATAATTCCTATGATAACAAAACATTTGCTAGGTCCATTTGAATCTATTTAATTTCTTGCTAATGTATTCACACAAAAGTTTTGAAACAAGTTTTTTTTCCCCACAACATTCATATTTGCTGGACATGTACAAAATGTCTGATTTCTGACTGCCAATAAAATGCATAATTCAGACACAAAGAGTTTATTAAAAAAATATATTTAGGTTTGAATATTGCATTTACTTTAGCTGAAAAGGTCAGAGGTATTGACCTAATAATACTCTTCATAATCTCTCCACCCCTGTAACTTAATTGGTTACATTTCAACCAGTGTTGACACTGGAAGGACAGTTTCATGTGAATAATTTGAAGTAAAAAAATTAGAAAGGTGTAAAATGATAGTGGGTGGGAATTGTTTTACCTGTGTGTTGCAATGACTAAAACTGACAATAATTCACTCCATAAATTAGTTTCATTGGGTATTTATGACAGAAACGGATTATCAATAATCTATGGCTTTGCTGTATAATAGTAGGAAAATTAACTGATTAAAAAATTAGTTTGATAAGTTTTTTTGACAAGCACATTGTTTGCTTGCTTTGTGAACACTAATTGCATTTGTTTAACACATGACTTAATCCTGCCCTTGGCTTCAAGCTTCTTGTTTCTATATCCTGTTATCCATTGCAAATATGCACTAATTAACACTTTGAACTATATCTGTTAGAATAACTACAGCAAGAATAATAGTTAAAGATCAACAGGATCATTTTTATAGAAATGTAGAATAGTATTCACTGAACAGCTGACTGCATAATGATTGATAATACCACAAATGCATGTTGGTGAAAATGGGAAAGACTTGCTGGCATTTATTATTCATAGTTCAATAAGATTAACACTAATCAGATTCATTCAAAACTGAGTAAGATGATAGGGCAGTTTTCGACTAATGACACATTTGAAATGAATATTAACAAAACTATTGAAACTTTTCAACATTTTTGTCATGAAAGATTCACTCAGAAGACAATTTTTCTTAAAGAACATGTCACATCTTACAAAATTATTAAATCAAGCTCTTGCTTATTTTGGCCCAGAACTTAGCACTTTGTGAAGAAATTGATGAAAATATTGCTAAATCTTGTGGGACTTTTTGGCCCAGAACTTAGCACTTTGTGAAGAAATTGATGAAAATATTGCTAAATCTTGTGAGCCATGCAATGATGAACTTTTATTATTGGGATTGTCATTTTCTAAGCAGCTGTTTTGAACGGCATCATGCTGCACATGATGCAATTTGTATTGACCTGTTTGAAGTCTTTGTAGCTTACAATGATTTTCATTTACATGAAGATATTGTGATATTTTATAAAACTTGTCTCTCCTCATTATCCTCCTAAGACACCAAGGTCTCCAAATAGGACCAGCAAATGGATGTCTTATAAAAACTCTCATTCCCACATATACTTTTCATTGCTTTCTCTGTATCATCTCCATTTCTGGTCCTCTTATTTTTCCTGCGTTCATTTTGAATTGAAATTGGTCTCAGCTACATACAACTCAATCAGAAATTCTGCAAAAAAAGTTAGAAAAGTCAAATGCATTTACACCTAGGTCTACATTTGTTGTCCTGCAAGTCACCACTTGTTGATCTGTGTTTTGTCAGTTGTGATCCATGTCTTATTTTATTTTCTTCTTCTTCATTGTCTTCAACATTGTCATTTTAATAACTCCAGCTGATGACTTCAGTGGGTATTTTGATATCACTATCACTCTTGTCTGATGAAAATCTAGAATATTCCCCATCAGAGTTAGTCAGGCAACTTTCTATTCCCAGTGAATGATTCTCATCCTTTTGTATCATTTTCAGATCTAAATAATTTCACTATTTCTGGCACTGTTGAAGTCCAATTTATTTCCTTCATGCTGTAGTGTTTCCATCATGTAGGCTCATGTAGGCTATAGTGTTTACATCATGTAGGCTATAGTGTTTTTATCATGTAGCCTATAGTGTTTCCATCATGTAGGCTTAAATTGTATGATTAAGATGCCTAGACTAATTTTGCCATTCAAGTGTTCCACCCAGGATTGAGGCAAGGTAAATTGTGCCATTTTTTCGTTACACTTAGGAGATGAGGGAAGTAAAGTATGATGCATTATAATGGCAGCAGGGCTTAATGATCATGGCACCACATTCAAAACACCAAACTTTAATGACCACAGCACCACATTCAAGACACCAAACTTTGATGATCACAGCACCAAATTCAAGACACCATACTTTAATCATCACAGCACCACATTCAAGACACCAAACTTTAATGATCACAGCACCACATTCAAGACACCATACTTTAATCATCACAGCACCACATTCAAGACACCAAACTTTAATGATCACAGCACCACATTCAAGACACCAAACTTTGATGATCACAGCACCAAATTCAAGACACCATACTTTAATCATCACAGCACCACATTCAAGACACCAAACTTTAATGATCACAGCACCACATTCAAGACACCAAACTTTAATGATCACAGCACCACATTCAAGACACCAGACTTTAATGATCACAGTAACAAATTCAATGCACTATACTTTAATCATCACAGCACCACATTCAAATCACCATATTTTGTTTTCATATTATGAATAAATCTACCATTGGAGAGTAACAATCATTTGTTTTTCTTTTACAGCTGGAATGGGGTCTTCTATGAAGTGGAGACAGAAATAGATTATTACATGTGGGCAGTTGGATCCGAGCCAGGTGTGGATGATGCCATGACTTACACTTTAACCAGGGACACCTGTGCCGACTCCGACACCAATAATCCAGTGTCTCTGAGGGAAGGATATCCATACTTTATATCCATCCGGGTTAGTTTTCATTTATCCATACTTTATATCCATCCAGGTTAGTTTTCATTTATCCATACTTTATATCTGTCCGGGTTAGTTTTCATTTATCCATACTTTATATCCATCCTGGTTAGTTTTCATTTATCCATACTTTATATCCGTCCGGGTTAGTTTTCATTTATCCATACTTTATATCCATCTGGGTTAGTTTTCATTTATCCATACTTTATATCCGTCCGGGTTAGTTTTCATTTATCCATACTTTATATCCATCCAGGTTAGTTTTCATTTATCCATACTTTATATCCATCTGGGTTAGTTTTCATTTATCCATACTTTATATCCGTCCGGGTTAGTTTTCATTTATCCATACTTTATATCCATCTGAGTTAGTTTTCATTCATCCATACTTTATATCCATCTGGATTAGTTTTCATTTATCCATACTTTATATCCATCCTGGTTAGTTTTCATTTATCTGTACTTTATATCCGTTCGGGTTAGTTTTCATTTATCCATACTTTATATCCATCCGGGTTAGTTTTCATTTATCTGTCCTTTATATCCATCTGGGTTAGTTTTCATTTATCCATACTTTATATCCATCCGAGTTAGTTTTCATTCATCCATACTTTATATCCATCTGGATTAGTTTTCATTTATCCATACTTTATATCCATCCTGGTTAGTTTTCATTTATCTGTACTTTATATCCATCTGGGTTAGTTTTCATTTATCCATACTTTATATCCATCTAGGTTAGTTTTCATTCATCCATACTTTATATCCGTCCGGGTTAGTTTTCATTTATCCATACTTTATATCCATCCAGGTTAGTTTTCATTTATCCATACTTTATATCCATCTGGGTTAGTTTTCATTTAGCCATACTTTATATCCATCTTGGTTAGTTTTCATTTATCTGTACTTTATATCCGTCTGGTTGTTTTCATTTATCCATACTTTATATCCGTCCAGATTAGTTTTCATTTATCCATACTTTATATCCATCTGGGTTAGTTTTCATTTATCTTCATTTATCCATACTTTATATCCATCCAGGTTAGTTTTCATTTATCCATACTTTTTATCCATCTGGGTTAGTTTTCATTCATCTTCATTTATCCATACTTTATATCCATCTGGGTTAGTTTTCATTTATCCATACCTTATATCCATCTTGGTTAGTTTTCATTTATCTGTACTTTATATCCATCCAGGTAAGTTTTCATTTATCCATTCTTTATATCCATCCAGGTTTGTTTTCATTTATCCATACTTTATATCCATCCAGGTTAGTTTTCATTTATCCATACTTTATATTCATCCAGGTTAGTTTTCATTTATCCATATTTTATATCCACCCTGGTTAGTTGTCATTTATCCATACTTTATATCCATCTGGGTTAGTTTTCATTTATCCATACTTTATATCAATCTGGGTTAGTTTTCATTTATCCATTCTTTATATCCATTTGGGTTAGTTTTCATTTATCCATACTTTATATCAATTTGGGTTAGTTTTCATTGATCCATACTTTATATCCATCCGGTTAGTTTTCATTTATCCATACTTTATATCCATCCGGGTTAGTTTTTCTTGAACATACTGGACAGAAGTTTTGCACAATGATGTCCCAATTTTAAATATGTTAGGATTGGTTTTTGTTCAGCATTAACTTAATTTAAAATTGCAAGATTTAAATACAGTAGTCTTATGCTATTATGAATGACATTGGTATCTTGAGTGTTTTAGCCCAACAAGTTGGACTCATTAACAATTTTCAGAGAAAATCTATTACATACTGGTTAATTCAATTAGAAATCTGTAAATGTAATTTGTTTTATACACGTTTAAAAACAAAATGTGTAAAATTTTGATTAAGTGAGACTTGTCATTGTTTGATGGTGACTTTTATAAAGATTAACATCTTGTCCTCTACTTCATAAATACATCCAACTCATCCTGTATTTCATATACACATCTCATTTGACTCTTCTTCGTATACACACCGGACTTGTAATCTATTTCATATATACATTTGACTTTTCCTCTACTTTATATACCCACCTGACTTGTCACTTATTTCATATATGCATCTGACTTGACCTCTACTTTTTTTTCGCATACACATCCAAATTTGTTCTCTGCTCCATATACACATCTGACTAGTCATATACTTATCTGACTAGTCCTCTACTTCATATGCACATCTGACTAGTCCTCTACTTCATATGCACATCTGACTAGTCCTCTACTTCATATACACATCTGACTAGTCCTCTACTTCATATACACATCTGACTAGTCCTCTACTTCATATACACATCTGACTAGTCCTCTACTTCATATGCACATCTGACTAGTCCTCTACTTCATATACACATCTGACTAGTCCTCTACTTCATATGCACATCTGACTAGTCCTCTACTTCATATGCACATCTGACTAGTCCTCTACTTCATATACACATATGACTAGTCCTCTACATCATATACATATATGACTAGTCCTCTACTTCATATGCACATCTGACTAGTCCTCTACTATATTTACACATTTGAGTTGTCCTTTACTTCATGTACAAATCTGACTTTTCTTCTACTTCTATTCACAACTTACTTCAATACACAACTTACAACAATACACAACTTAAATATACACATTTGACTTGTACTCCACAACAGATACAAATTTTTCATGTCCTCTGCTTCTTATGCACATCTGACTGGTCCTATACTTCATATATACATTTGACATGTCCTCTACTATATATACACCTATGACTTGTCCTCTATATCATATACAAATTTGATTTGTCCTCTACTTATTACATATCAGACTAGTAGTCTTTTTCTTCATATGTGCATCTGACTTCATTTAATGGGAAGCTTTTGTCTTTAGTTTTAAGTTACAAGGTATCCGTTTAGATGATTGTTAATTATAAAAGAATCCAAGGTTGTGCTTGAATGGTAGAAGTCAAATGCTGCAGGTAAATAGAGCAGCCAATACTTGCAGGGTTCTTGAATTACAGTATTGAAAACTGCTATTGACAAATCTAATTATTGTTACAGACATACATTTGGAATATACATTTGAGAATGACCAAAACATAACCAAATGAATATTGATAGGTGCTGCTATACAAGCTCCTCCCCGAGGAAATGCAAGTAGGCTGCCAGTGGGATGTCACCAGAGACTTGAACTAATGCTTCAGAATATTACTTTTTGGCATTTCATTAAATTTACTGTACAAGTAAAAAATTAAAAACAACTTTGATTTCAAACTCAGTTTGATATTTTGATGGTAATTGTTCAGCTTCTTTTATAACACTTATGCCATATTGAAAATGGTTGGAAATTGCATTTGTCTTGAAACAATATCACAGATATAATTGGACATGCCAAGGTACATTATGAATCTAATGTTTGTATTACAGGCCTTTAACAAGTTAGGTTTGTCATCCCTTGCCACATCCTGGGCATACATTGTGGAGGCCTCACCACCTATTATGGGACATGTTTATGATGGGAATTCTTCCTTGGCAGATCAATTGGGTGTAAAGGACCTGGACTTCCAGACAGACTTGAAAAATTTGACTGTTCGCTGGGA
The DNA here is from genome assembly GCA_016746295.1 of Potamilus streckersoni. Taxonomy (NCBI): domain Eukaryota; kingdom Metazoa; phylum Mollusca; class Bivalvia; order Unionida; family Unionidae; genus Potamilus; species Potamilus streckersoni. The sequence continues at coordinate 8,021,934 of JAEAOA010001897.1, read as the reverse complement.
GGGATTTTATGACCCCCACTCTTCAATTACATCATACTACATCAGTGTTGGCAGATGTCCACAATGTGAAGATATTATGACAGAGCAGAAGATTGGCATCAAGAGTGGTAAGTATTGCTACCTTAATAAACCCATACAATTGTTGAATATTGGCATCAAGAGTGATAGGTATTGCTACCTTAATAAACCCATACAATTGTTGAATATTGGCATCAAGAGTGATAGGTATTGCTACCGTAATAAACCCATACAATTGTTGAATATTGGCATCAAGAGTGGTAGGTATTGCTACCTTAATAAACCCATACAATTATTGAATATTGGCATCAAGAGTGGTAGGTATTGCTACCTTAATAAACCCATACAATTGTTGAATATTGGCATCAAGAGTGATAGGTATTGCTACCTTAATAAACCCATACAATTGTTGAATATTGGCATCAAGAGTGATAGGTATTGCTACCTTAATAAACCCATACAATTGTTGAATATTGGCATCAAGAGTGGTAGGTATTGCTACCTTAATAAACCCATACAATTGTTGAATATTGGCATCAAGAGTGGTAGGTATTGCTACCTTAATAAACCCATACAATTGTTGAATATTGGCATCAAGAGTGGTAGGTATTGCTACCTTAATAAACCCATACAATTGTTGAATATTGGCATCAAGAGTGGTAGGTATTGCTACCTTAATAAACCCATACAATTGTTGAATATTGGCATCAAGAGTGGTAGGTATTGCTACCTTAATAAACCCATACAATTGTTGAATATTTGCATCAAGAGTGGTAGGTATTGCTACCTTAATAAACCCATACAATTGTTGAATATTTGCATCAAGAGTGGTAGGTATTGCTACCTTAATAAACCCATACAATTGTTGAATATTGGCATCAAGAGTGGTAGGTATTGCTACCTTAATAAACCCATACAATTGTTGAATATTGGCATCAAGAGTGGTAGGTATTGCTACATTAATAAACCCATACAATTGTTGAATATTGGCATCAAGAGTGGTAGGTTTTGCTACCTTAATAAACCCATACAATTGTTGAATATTGGCATCAAGAGTGATAGGTATTGCTACCTTAATAAACCCATACAATTGTTGAATATTTGCATCAAGAGTGGTAGGTATTTCTACCTTAATAAACCCATACAATTGTTGAATATTGGTATCAAGAGTGGTAGGTATTGCTACCTTAATAAACCCATACAATTGTTGAATATTGGCATCAAGAGTGGTAGGTATTGCTACCTTAATAAACCCATACAATTGTTGAATATTGGCATCAAGAGTGGTAGGTATTGCTACCTTAATAAACCCATACAATTGTTGAATATTGGCATCAAGAGTGGTAGGTATTGCTACCTTAATAAACCCATACAATTGTTGAATATTTGCATCAAGAGTGGTAGGTATTGCTACCTTAATAAACCCATACAATTGTTGAATATTGGCATCAAGAGTGGTAGGTATTGCTACCTTAATAAACCCATACAATTGTTGAATATTGGCATCAAGAGTGGTAGGTATTGCTACCTTAATAAACCCATACAATTGTTGAATATTTGCATCAAGAGTGGTAGGTATTTCTACCTTAATAAACCCATACAATTGTTGAATATTGGCATCATAAGTACCAGATATCATTACATTAAAAAAAAACAATGAATTGTATTTCATGCATTTAGGAACTATTGGTATTGCTACAAAAATGGTTGACTGAAAACACCATTAAACTACTCATTTTATGTTTTAAAACACCATTAAACTACTCATTTTATGTTCTTTGGCTAATGAAAATAGAGCAATAAAGTTGTACATTTACTGTAATGCCAAACCTATTCAGTTTTGTAAATCCAATAAAAAATAAAGTCATATAAATATAGTCCATCTTTACAATCTGGTACCTGTGTCCAAAAGGGATCCTTGATTTAAATACACCAATTTACAGAGTATAATTGATGTTCCTTTTGGTCCACTGCACTGTAGTTTTGGGGCAAGACTGGTCTATAATAATAGCTTGATATGTATCTATCTTATATCAGTTTGGAATTGGTTTTAGATGCAGTCATATATCAGTTTAAAATTTGGTTTTGGAAGGTAATGAAGCTTTGCAATGGAGCAGCTTTTGGTATGACAGGAACTGAATACAGGAAAGAAAAGGCAAAAGTCCAGTTAAAAAAAAAACTTAATTTTTTTTAGTTTCATAATGACTGATTCAATTTTGATGCATTTCTGAATAGATACAACATTTCAAGCAGCATCTAAGTGGCTGTGAGATCATAATTGGCAATATTTAGTTGTTGCTGTATTCATGTTTTGACAGTCAAATATCTTCAAACAATAGCTGCTGTATTCAAATAAATCTTTGGTAAAATAACAAATTATCCATATATGCAAAGAGTACCTGTATCACCTGCATAAACAAAACCTACTTCATAATATGAATGACATCTGAGATGTGGTGTTTCATGGAACACTGCTCTGCTGTTATGCAAAAACAATTGAATATGGAACATTTTTTGCAGAAGTTACAATTCTTCACCTTCCATTAGTATCAGGCCTGACTTACTATGCAAGTATCACGGCATGTAATGGTGCTGACATGTGTACAACAGTGATGTCTGATGGAATCACCCTAGATAACTCACCCCCTATCTCAGGAACAGTGCTAGATGGAGTCAGAGGAACTGATATTTACTACCAGGCCTCTGAGTGAGTAAAGGTTATTTATTAATGGTAATAAAAGACTAAAAGGAGTTAGACTGGGACTGGTATTTACTACCAGGCCTCTGAGTGAGTAAAGGTTATTTAGTAATGGTACTAAAAGGAGTTAGACTGGGACTGATATTTACTACCAGCCTCTGAGTGAATAAAGGTTATTTAGTAATGGTACGAAAAGGAGTTAGACTGGGACTGATATTTACTACCAGGCCTTGGAGTGAGTAATGTTATTTCAGTAACAGTGCTATAAGGAGTTAGACTTGGACTGATATTTACTACCAGGCATTGGAGTCAGTAATGTTATTTGATTCAGTAATAGTGCTAAAAAGAGTTAGAGGGACTGATATTTTCTACCAGGCCTTGGATCAAGTAATGGTTTTTGACTCAGTAACAGTGCTATAAAAAGCTAGAGCTCAGGACTTATATTTACTACCAGGCCTTGGAGTGAGTAATGTTATTTGATTTATTAATTTCATGATGTAATTATTTGCTACAGTTGATGCTGTCATAGAAAGGTGTGACTAGAGTCTCTACAGCAAGGGATTGAGAGAAATTAATAATAAATTTACATTGAACTGTAAAGCTTTTAATGTTTTATTAATTATGCAGGTATATTTCTTCTCTTTATATGCAGCAAAATGTACATGTTGCAATAATGAATGGTTTAGACATGCCTTGTGTATACACAACAAAATATACACCTTGCAATAAGGAATGTTTTAGACATGCATTATATATACACAACAAAATGTACACCTTGCAATAAGGAATGTTTTAGACATGCATTATATATACACAACAAAATGTACACCTTGCAATAAGGAATGTTTTAGACATGCATTATATATACACAACAAAATGTACACCTTGCAATAAGGAATGTTTTAGACATGCATTATATATACACAACAAAATGTACACCTTGCAATAAGGAATGTTTTAGACATGCATTATATATACACAACAAAATATACACCTTGCAATAAGGAATGTTTTAGACATGCATTATATATACACAACAAAATGTACACCTTACAATAAGGAATGTTTTAGACATGCATTATATATACACAACAAAATATACACCTTGCAGGAAGAAATGTTTTAAACATGCCTTGAATATACACAACAAAATGTACCCATAGCAGTAAGGAATATTTTAGACATGCCTTGTATATACACAATAAAATATACATGATGCAGTAAGGAATGTTTTAGACATGCCTTGTATATACACAACAAAATAAACACCTTGCAATAAAGAATATTTAATACATGTCTTGTAATGAATGAAAGATATGAAGTACAAGTTAGACACTCAGTTCACACTACACATCCTTATTCAGTCATTACAAATATTCCATGTCATCTTATGACAGTAATAACTATTTCATTGCTTAAACACCTTTTAAAGGGTGGGAAAGCCACAAGTTAAAATAGATCATTTTTGGTACTTCAAGATGAACTATCTTCAGTATTAATGTAGAAAAAGAAATTCTTTTCTTCTTATTATTATATACCAAACTGGCTACAGAATCAAAGTTAAGAAGAGTAAACTCACTCTTCTGCTCATCATTCTCACCCTTTTCACTGTGTGATCATTTAAATTTACATAACTTAAGAAATTGGTAGGATTGGGTTGACCTAATCTGTCGCAATTAATTACTTTATTGTCAATTTGTAACCTATCTGACCCTATCTCAAAGTAATTCATGTCTGTTTTAGCAATGCAACACACTGGCTTTGTTGTTGTCGTCAAGGAAGTAAGGGGAAATAACTTCATAGAGATGTGAATGGTATCTGGTCAAATTTCTCATTAAAGATTAATTTCTATGTCTGAAATGTAATGCAGTTTCTGATTATTTGTTCTAGCTCACAAAGTACTCCTTTTTACTTTAGGTACAATGTTGATAGAATAACACATTCAGACATTGCTAGGCATGATGAGAAATTTTATATTTTCGCATGTGAAATATACAGATATATTTTTCACATGTGAAAATATAAGGATATATATTTCACATGTAAAAATTTAGGAATGCAAAGTTCATGACAATTAAATCACTAATAAGTTTCTATATTTGCAATTAAGTTTATAATAAAAAGAAAATATTTTTAGATAATCCCAAACTAATTAGTTAGTCTGTGCTAGTCTGATTGCAGCATTAGAATGTTTAATAGATTGCGAGAACAAAATTTTTGTTGCTGAAATTTTATTGATATGTATGGTATGTGATACAAATTTCATAGGACTACCTCAAGGGACAGACAGTTTGAAACTGGGGTAATAGAAATTTCAACAGTTTGCAACTGGGGGTGATACAAATTTCATAAGATTACCTCAGTGGACAGACAGTTTGTAACTAGGGTGATACAAATTCCTTAGGAGCACCTCAAGGGCAGACAATTTGTAACTGGGGTAATAGAAAATTCTAGTTTGTAACTGGGGTGATACAAATTCCATAGGACTACCTCAAGGGACAGATAGTATGTAACTGGGTGATACAAATTCTGTACAACACCAAAATAAAGAGACAGTTTATAACTGGAGTGATAATAATTTTGCAAAACACCTGAATGGAAAAATTGTTTGTAATTGGGTGATACAAATTCAATAGACTACCTGAATGAATAGATAGTTTGTAACTGGAATGATATATTCACAGTGGTCACTTTTGAAATTGAAAGTAACTGATGCCAATTTTATTGTTGTGGTTTATTTATATTTTTTAATATTGGGGTTAACAAAATCCTAAAATTTATGTGAGTAATGTATAAATGTATAAATTTAACAATCTGAAGAAAATAGTTATTTCATCACAAGAATATTCACAGCTGATAAAATAGAACATGGCTTTGCATACAATATGTATGTATGTATGTATGTATGTATGTATGTATGTATGTATGTATGTATGTATGTATGTATGTATGTATGTATGTATGTATGTATGTATGTATGCATGCATGTATTGTATGTATTGTATGTATGTATGTATGTATGTATGTATGTATGTATGTATGTATGTATGTAGGAGAAATAGCAATTGAGAGAGACGACATGTAATAATTGTGAGTTCTCTGCAAAAATGGTGAGATATGAAAGCAGGAAAGATCCCATAAATCAGGAGGTTTTTTTTCTATTGGTATAAGATCAACAGTTATGCATAGTACACTAATATGATGCTCCTGAACAGAGTTATAATGAGGGACTAAGGTACTTCTACAGGGAAAATGTATTATACCTCATTGTACGGTGACCACACTCATAACATTGCACATTTATATTGTTCCCCTGGTCAGTGTTTTAATAAGGGGCTATAATGTACAGTCGGTAATTAATATACCCTCGAGATATCTCACTGTATTTCTACTGGAAAACAATTTTCAGCATAACAGATTCATTCAGTCTCTTTTAATTTCAGCATATACTTGGCTGCAGAATGGTTTGGATATTCTGACTCTCAGTCTGGGTTAGATAGATACACATATCGAGTGGGTACCAGTCCAGGAGGGAGTAATATCATTCCTGAAACTAATCTTCACCTTGCAGAGGAGGTCATCATCACAAATGTTCAACGACGCAACATTTCCAAGCTTCCTGTACAAATAATGATCTACACAACAATAAGAGTTTACAATAAAGCAGGTATGTCATATGACAGAAGGTACAAAAATGAATTAAAACCAGGATGTTTCATTCATTTCACAATAATAATAATACAGGGCATATGTGTGATTGGGAAAGCTTTGGGGCTCAAACTCTTTCATCTCACTCCTACAAATATTTACATGCAGTAAACTAGTCAGGATCCTTATACTCCATTATCAGAGCTAGGTACTTATTTTTGTAAAATCACAGCTTTTTGAACAAAGTTTACTTAATAATAATAATAATAATACTAATAATAACAATAATAATAATAATAATAATAATAATAATAATAATAATAATGCCCTAAGCTATGCATATTAAATTTATTAATTTGCAGTTACTTGACACACTGCCCTAAGCTATGCATATTAAATTTATTAATTTGCAGTTACTTGACACACTGCCTTAAGATATGTATATGAAATTTATTAATTTGCAGTTACTTGACACACTGCCCTAAGCTATGCATATTAAATTTATTAATTTGCAGTTACTTGACACACTGTCCTAAGCTATGCATATGAAATTTATAAATTTGCAGTTACTTGACACACTGCCCTAAGCTATGCATATTAAATTTTTTAATTTGCAGTTACTTGACACACTGTCCTAATCTATGTGTATTAAATTTATTAATTTGCAGTTACTTGACACACTGCCTTAAGATATGTATATGAAATTTATTAATTTGCAGTTACTTGACATGCTGCCATAAGCTATGCATATGAAATTTATTAATTTGCAGTTACTTGACACACTGCCCTAATCTATGCATATTAAATTTATTAATTTGCAGTTACTTGACACACTGCCCTAAGCTATGCATATTAAATTTATTAATTTGCAGTTACTTGACACACTGCCTTAAGATATGTATATGAAATTTATTAATTTGCAGTTACTTGACACACTGCCTTAAGATATGTATATGAAATTTATTAATTTGCAGTTACTTGACACACTGCCCTAAGCTATGCATATTAATTTTATTAATTTGCAGTTACTTGATGCACTGCCTTAAGCTATGCGTATTAAATTAATTAATTTGCAATTACTTGACACACTGCCCTAAGCTATGCATATGAAATTTATTAATTTGCAGTTACTTGACACACTGCCTTAAGCTATGTGTATTAAATTTATTAAGTTGCAGTAACTTGACACACTGTCCTAAGCTATGCATATTAAATTTATTAATTTGCAGTTACTTGACACACTGCCCTAAGCTATGCATATTAAATTTATTAATTTGCAGTTACTTGACATACTGCCCTAAGCTATGCATATGAAATTTATTAATTTGCAGTTACTTGACACACTGCCTTAAGCTATGTGTATTAAATTTATTAATTTGCAATTATTTGATACACTGCCCTAAGCTATGCATATGAAATTTATTAATTTGCAATTTCTTGACACTGCTCTAAGCTATGCATATGAAATTTATTAATTTGCAGTTACTTGATACACTGCCCTAAGCTATGCATATGAAATGTATTAATTTGCAGTTACTTGACACACTGCCTTAAGCTATGTGTATTAAATTTATTAAGTTGCAGTAACTTTACACACTGTCCTAAGCTATGCGTATTAAATTTATTAATTTGTAGTTACTTGACACACTGCCCTGAGCTATGCATATTAAATTTATTAATTTGCAGTTACTTGACATACTGCCCTAAGCTATGCATATAAAATTTATTAATTTGCAGTTACTTGACACACTGCCTTAAGCTATGTGTATTAAATTTATTAATTTGCAGTAACTTGACACACTGTCCTAAGCTATGCATATTAAATTTATTAATTTGCAGTTACTTGACATACTGCCCTAAGCTATGCATATGAAATTTATTAATTTGCAGTTACTTGACACACTGCCTTAAGCTATGTGTATTAAATTTATTAAGTTGCAGCATATGACCTAATTAAATTTAAATACCTTTAAAGCAGTATATTTGTTTTATCACATTTTTTGTCTAGTAAAAACCTTTTTATCATTTTTTTGTCAGTAGCTGCTTGACCTGTTCAGTTGGAATTGTTAATATGCTTATGTACATTTTTGCTGCTCAAGCAAACTTTTGCAAGAACTAATGATTTCTCTGAGACATTGTATTAGACTTCCTTTAGTTGTGGTTGTTATGTTTATTCTTTTGAAAGCATTATCTTATTCTATCAGACTTTATGGTGCTCTCAATGTTTAACAATTTTCTGTCAGAGAAGATCATTTTTATCAGGATGTGATCATTTTACACTGGTCTGATTATCTACCTTTACAGGGATGTATGCAGAAGCAAGCTCAAATGGTTTTATGGTTGACAGTACTCCACCAGTCTTCACTAAAGAAGCAACCCTGGGTCCAATTGGCAGCATGTTGCTCAATACACTGATCACACGGACAACACTGATGGTGGAATGGGGAGTCTACGATGATGAATCATTTATCGATAGACAATACGTGTCCATAGAATCCCATGTGGGCGGTGACTTTAATCTGTCGTCTATTCCCGTGAGTTCTTCTCTTAAAATCAGATTCAAATTTATATTATTCTTGTTTTCACTATGTTAATATGATTAATCAATGCAAACAAATTTTAAAATTTTATTTTATATAAATTGTACAAAAAGTATTTTAAACTTAATACAGCTAATCTCTGACTTATGTGATGAGCATTACCAAGAGTGGTCACCTAACTCTAAATTATATACCTCAAAATTTTTGGCTTAACTACTTTTCACTTATTGAAAAATATGTAATTCAGTAAACTTCAGTGTTTTTCAGTTTTAGCTGTTGATGAATCCTAAATTTTGTTATTTAGCTAAATAATTTAATTTCATTTATTCTTCACAAAAATAGTTAAAAAATTTAATATGAAACAGCATTAACATGAAATTCGCAAAAGTGAAATCACATAAGTCTTCAAAGGCATGTTTGCTAATGTAGGAGGACTCACAATTTATAATTTTTAAATAGATGGATATATAGCTCCAAGTCCCCAGGCAGCAATGCCAATGGTCTAGGTGAATAATATACAAAAAAGAAAATATGAGGAATAACAATTTAATATGAGATCTAAATATTCAAACAACACAAGTAAATTTCAACAATTTCGGCACTAAGTTGACCTATTTAATCTGCCAATTTCTTCTTCTGATGTGCAAGGTGAGAATGTTTCCACCTGTCCCTGCTACTTTGCTATCTGTATTATTTCCTTTTCCTTGACTGATACTCCAGTACCCCTTCCATCCCTCGACATATGAAATTACAACTCTCATATAATAATGTTCAACAAATTCAAGAGAAGAATTCTTACAATAAAAAGCTTTTCAAGTCTGAATTCTACTTTTTATGAATGCCAGGCATTCAGAGTACACCAATTAGAATTCACTACCTAATTTACTGGACCTCTGCATTAGTCAAAATTGTGGCGAGTACTGAAGTGATATTAAAAATAACCTGTAGAATAAGGGTCTGCTTTGGACAGGTGACCTGTCCATATTTCCCCAACTCGGCCCTGATTTGATACTGGGGTCTCTTTGAACTGTTGTCTGCCTAGTTTCTCAAGCATATGTCAGTTATTTTCTCCCATGGCTAGGCCACAGCTTGGGTGACAATAAAACAACCTCTTCTGGTTTTACCAGTTACTTCATCTCTTTGAAGATACCTGCACTTTTGTTCCTTCCAGTCAATTCAAGCTGCAATTTTGTGCAACAAAGGCCAGTCACCAAAGTTGTGATGACATTCTCTACCCCAGGTCAGTCACCAAAGTTGTGATGACATTCTCCACCGCAGCTAAGTTGTGTACAGGAGAGCTGTCTTCACAGTGTGATATTGGCAGATACCTTTATATTCAACAATGAGTTTGTGAGAGAGAAAAATGTTTTTCACCTATGAGATAAAATATATTCATTATTCATTTGGAGCAAACAAATTTTCTTTTCATTTTATGCTCAAATTTGATAGAAATATGTACAACAGATTAAAGTAGCAAATTTCTACCTGTATGCCACTCAGTATTGTAAAATCAACTGCATTTTGTGTATGTTTGCCCAAAAAACGTCAGTAGCATCATTCTTCTCAATTCAAGGCAAAACATTTTTAAAAAAACAAATCAGGGAAAAAAGTTAATGCACATTATGGATTTGAACTTGTTTCGTCTGCATGCAAGGTGGCCATGCTTGCCACTAGTCCACTCAAGTCTCTAAATAATATCCAAAATTTCTTGGTCATAATGTTCATTATTCAAAACATACATCTGGTATTTTACTCCAGCCAATTATCAGAATTATTTCCCTTTGAAAGATCCAGTAATTTTTGGCCTAATAATAAATCAATAACTATAATGCATTTTGTAATCAACTTATTTTGTTTGTTTTGTGTTTGTGGGTTTAGCAACATTTTTCAGCACATGATAAGCTATACATGGTGGCCATTATATTTTGTCGAGGAAGAACCTGGAAAAACCCGGGGAAAACCCACCAACCCACATGCAGCTACTGACAAGCTTTCTCGCATATGCTTATTGGCCATACTCATGCCCATGAAGACAGAGGTGAGATGTGTGAGAGATCTGTAAGGAAGAGCACCTTGGACCACTCAGCCACCAAAAGCCACCATTATCAAGTTATCGCTACTTTGATATGACAGAAAGGGAATGTTCATTTTTATTTGTTTAGGTGTTTTATTCCCAGTCGCAATAGGGTGGATGGGTGGGTAAACAGTCATTATGCAAATGTCAGAGGAGGATTCACCTGTAGCCATGCTTAACCATAGTCATTGGTAAGTGGTGACTGAAGGAGATACCACTTCAAATCAATCTTCTGAAAATATACCTGTCATTTTGTACCTGTCATTTGGAGTTGTCACCTGTAGCCATGCTTCACCATGGTCAGTGTAAGTGGTAGCAGGAGAAAATACTTCATACTATTAAAGGGGGGATATGGTATGAACATGAGACATGTGTGTGCCACTCTGTTAATGATATGGCGATCATTATCTAGGGGAGGACGTCCCTCAATGTTATTGCCCACTGTGAATAGATAGGACCTTGACATAGAACTAAGCAAGACTATTGACAAGAAATAAATATGAGCCAATATGCTTTATGCCAGTACACTGTTATGATGACTTGGTCATTTCCACTGCAGCTTAAACATATGCCCTTTTATGTTTCACAGCTGAAACAAGGGAAATATCAAAATGAACATTCTCAAAGACTTTTCTGGCTTGACTATGATAAGATTTTAATGCACAATTTATTCAACTTTAGAATGGATGTACTTCTTCAAAAATTTGATACATTACACATACCAATCATCTGAAAATGAAGGTTATAGTAATACATTATAGTCTTTGACTTTCTGCCCTGGTGTTTTCAAATTGCAGGTGAGATTGTGGTCCAGATCAGACATAATGATCTAGTTGAGTGACTAACAAGAAGGGCATAGACCTTTTGCACACAGTGGTCCCATCATCAATAGGTCTTTCTACAGATGTTTACATATTAGAGGTGTACAATGATAAGCATTTTGTGGCAAGATGATATCACAAACTGTCCACCATCATTGCTGCATTGCAGAGCAAGAACTCTGAGCTGTGGATGTTCTGTTAGACATTTTGGTGGGGCCATGCATATTCCCAAAATGTTCTGGTTCCAAGAATAATAAAAAAATTAGGTGACATAAATACACAGTGATAATTATGACCCCTTTATGCTCAGACAGCCTCATTCTTATTTGTTTTATCTTTGCTCAGACATGCTCTACCTTCTCTTGCCATCACATATTCAAGAAATGTGTTGAAGGGAAAAAGGTATATTTTAAAGTTTTTTTGGTTCTTTGAAAATACTTACCCAATTATATTACTATTAAACACTCGCAAACCTCCATGAAATGCAACCATCCTTGCTGATCTTTCACTCAGCTTAAACTAGTAAACATCAATTTGGTGCATGGTCATCTAGGGTGTTAAGTGATGTAAGAGGTAAGAATTTCTTCCTGCGGGTCTGTGTCTGTGTCTGGCAAGGTGAAATTCAAGTGGTATCCGAGTTAATTTCTTAACTTAAATGTGATTAAGTATTCTCAAAACAACATTAATTTGCAAAATAAAAATTCAATTTTATTTTTCAAATGACAGCTGAATGGAATTGTGCGAGATTACATATTTACAAACCTGGAACTGAATGATGGTAGTCGATACTATGTGACTGTTTGGTGTTGTAATGGGGCTGGACTATGTACAAAGAGCACAACACCAAGTATTTTGATGGATTCCACACCTCCAAGCATGGGTATGTTCATTATATTTACACATGTTCAGTGAATTCCACACCTTCAGCAGTGTATGTTTATGTCCAGTTTATGTTATTATTGGGGATCATATATTTTAAAAGCTCTTAGTTGATATTTTCCCCCCCATCAATGTTTTGGCCTGATATCTCAGATCTAACAAAACATTCAAAGAGATGTACAAATTGTAACAATTTACATATTGAGATGTAGAAATTGTAACAATGTACAAATTATGATGTTTAAATTGTAACAAATGAAAAATACTTCTACTTGATTTTTAATGGAAACTGTCATTTTTGTTGTTTTGTATTTGTTGCTCCTTTAGCATTATAATTATCCTTCATTGCATTGTCAGTTTTCTCATACATATACATTTTATTTAAACCAAAAATAATTAGTTTAAAATTTATTATTAATTGAGAATAAGCAGACTCAGCTGCTTTAAATATACATTAAAACTTAAATAAACATTAAAGCTTGAATCTACATTAAAACTTAAATATACATTAAAATTTAATATACATTAAAACTTAAATGATGGGCATTCCAGTCAAGTCCAATAGTCAAATTCTTTTTGATCAGGTCCTTTAATCACAAAATTTCATTGACATTTTTAGAAATTTTTGGTAAAATCTCCTAAAATACCATATTTTTTGTGAAAAAGTACAGTTGAGTAGATGTCAAAATATTTTCACTGTGATGTTACTCAAATTTCAGTCACATTTTCATTAGGGTCTGATTTTTGTAGAGCATATTTTAATAGAAAGCAAAGAAAAATATTTTTCACAGTAAACATCAGATCTGTCAAAAATCCACCTTGCACCAAATTTTCAAAGTCCAAAGATGCATCTATGCTTGTAGTTCTTTTGATAAAGTTCAAAATTATGCCTAACATTTCTGCTAAAATCAGTCTAAGTCCAAAATCAGTCTAAGTCCAAAATTCTGTACTTTTGCATGAAACATAGTCATAAAACTTTTCTGTACACATTTTGTCATTCAGATCTTCAGTATCTTTTTTGATTAAACTATCCAGAAGAGAGATAATAACCGTGAAATGGCTTATAAAGCAAAGTTAACACTGGTAGCTTGCCCTGATTCCTCTCTATAAGACAAGGGCAACAATGATAGCTTGCCATGATTTTTCTCTATAAGACAAGGGCAACAATAATAGCTTGCTTGATTCCTCTCTATAAGACAAGGGCAACAATGATAGCATGCCCTGATTCATCTCTATAAGACAAGGGCAACAATGATAGCTTGCCCAGATTCCTCTCTATAAGACAAGGGCAACAATGGTAGCTTGCCCAGATTCCTCTAAAAGACAAGGGCAACACTGGTAGCTTGCCCAGATTCCTCTCTATAAGACAAGGGCAACAATGATAGCTTGCCCTTATTCCTCTCTATAAGACAAGGGCAAAAATGATAGCTTGCCCAGATTCCTCTCTATAAGACAAGGGCAACAATCATAGCTTGCCCTGATTCCTCTCTATAAGACAAGCACAACAATGATAGCTTGCCCAGATTACTCTCTATAAGGCAAGGGCAACAATGGTAGCTTGCCCAGATTCCTCTATAAGACAAGGGCAACACTGGTAGCTTGCCCAGATTCCTCTCTATAAGACAAGGGCAACAATGATAGCTTGCCCTTATTCCTCTCTATAAGACAAGGGCAACAATGATAGCTTGCCCAGATTCCTCTCTATAAGACAAGCACAACAATGATAGCTTGCCCAGATTCCTCTCTATAAGACAAGGGCAACACTGGTAACTTGCCCTGATTCCTCTCTATAAGACAAGGGCAACAATGATAGCTTGCCCTGATTCCTATCTATAAGACAAGGGCAACAATGGTAGCTTGCCCAGATTCCTCTATATAAGACAAGGGCAACACTGGTTGCTTGCCCAGATTCCTCTCTATAAGACAAGGGCAACACAACACTGGTAGCTTGCCATGATATGCCTTGATAAAGCAAGGCTCTCTGTAAGCAAACTATGGCTGCCAGGTTTTCCCCAGTGGGTGTTGCTGGTGTCCAAAAGTTAGTCATCAGACTGCAAATTCAGGTAGAACTGTATGTCTGCTGAGTATGTTGTCTCAACCAGCAGTGAAACCATTTCAGAGATGTACAAACTGGTGCAACAGGAGTCACTTCTCCACTGTCAACTTCCATCTTCAGAATCAAATATCCTACCAGACTGAGAGTGGGGGAATGTGAAATAGTATCAATAGCAATAATATTTGGATCTGCTCTACATGACACACTTTTGTGAATCTGATGTCAAGATGTCCAAATATTGCATGACTTATGTTTCATATCTGCTCTGTATTGGTATTGAAATTCCTCAATCAGTCATCTGCTTCTTAATTTTATTTTTCCAGGAAGATGTAAAGCTGCCAACCATATATTTTCCTAAATACATGAGAACCAAATATCACTATTTTACTTTGTACTGTCTTCTTACCTCCATTTTTATTGCTGTAGCTAACACCTATAGTATCATCCATATTATCCTAATGTCCTAATGTAGCTAACATCTACAGTATCATCCATAATTATTCTAATGTAGCTAACACCTACAGTATAATTATCATAATGTAGTTAACACCACTAATATCATCCATAATTATTCTAATGTAGTTAACACCTCTAGTAACATCCATAATTATCTTAATGTAGCTAACACCCACCATATAATCCATAAATATTCAATTGTAGCTAACATCTACAGTAACATCCATAATTATCCTAATGTAGCTAACACCTACAGTATCATCCATAATTATTCTAATGTAGTTAACACCTCTAGTAACATCCATAATTATCCTAATGTAGCTAACACCTCTAGTAACATCCATAATTATCCTAATGTAGCTAACACAAACCATATAATCCATAAATATTCAAATGTAGCTAACACCTACATTAACATCCATAATTATTCTAATATAGCTAACACCTACAGTATAAGTATCTTAATGTAGCTAACACCTCTAGTAACATCCATAATTATCCTAATGTAGCTAACACCTACAGTATAGTTATCCTAAATATAGCTAACACCTATAGTAACATCCATAATTATCCTAATGTAGCTAACACCTACAGTATAGTTATCCTAATATAGCTAACACCTACAGTATCATCCATAATTATCCAAATGTAGCTAACACCTAGAGTAACATCCATAATTATCCTAATGTAGCTAACACCTACAGTATAATTATCCTAATATAGCTAACACCTATAGTAACATCCATAATTATCCTAATGTAGCTAACACCTACAGTAAAATCCATAAATACCCAAATATAGCTAACACCTACAGTATAATTATCCTAATGAAGCTAACACCTACTGTAACATCCATAAATATTCAAATGTAGCTAACACCTATAGTATCATCCATAATTATCCTAATATAGCTAACACCTACAGTATCATCCATAATTATCCTAATATAGCTAACACCTTCAGTATCATTCATAGTTTCTTAATGTAGCTAACACCTCTAGTAACATCCATAATTATCCTAATGTGGCTAACACCTACAGTAACATTCATAGTTATCCGAATATAGCTAACACCTACAGTAACATCCATAATTATCTTAATATAGCTAACACCTACAGTAACATCCATAATTATCCTAATATAGCTAACACCTACAGTATCATCCATAATTATGCTAATGTAACTAACACCTGCAGTAACATCCATAAATATCCAAATGTAGCTAACACCTACAGTATAATTATCCTAATTAAGCTAACACCTGCAGTAACATCCATAATTATGCTAATATAGCTAACACTTACAGTATCATCCATAATTATCCTAATGTAGCTAACACCTACAGTAACATCCATAATTATCCTAATATAGCTAACACCTACAGTAACATCCATAATTATCTTAATATAGCTAACACCTACAGTAACATCCATAATTATCCTAATATAGCTAACACCTACAGTATCATCCATAATTATGCTAATGTAACTAACACCTGCAGTAACATCCATAAATATCCAAATGTAACTAACACCTACAGTATAATTATCCTAATGAAGCTAACACCTACAGTAACATCCATTATTATCCTAATGTAGCTAACACCTACAGTATAATTATCTTAATGTAGCTAACACCTCCAGTAACATCCATAATTATCCTAATGTAGCTAACACCTACAGTAACATCCATAATTATCCTAATGTAGCTAACACCTGTAGTATCATCAATAATTATCCTAATGTATCTAACACCTACAGTATAATTATCTTAATGTAGCTAACATCTACAGTATCATCCATAAATATCCAAATGTAGCTATCACATACAGTATAATTATCCTAATGAAGCTAACACCTACAGTAACATCCATAATTATCCTAATGTAGCTAACACCTACAGTATAATTATCTTAATTTAGCTAACACCTCCAGTAACATCCATAATTATCCTAATGTAGCTAACACCTACAGTAACATCCATAATTATCCTAATGTAGCTAACACCTGTAGTATCATCAATAATTATCCTAATGTATCTAACACCTACAGTATAATTATCTTAATGTAGCTAACATCTACAGTATCATCCATAAATATCCAAATGTAGCTATCACATACAGTATAATTATCCTAATGAAGCTAACACCTACAGTAACATCCATAAATATCCTAATGTAGCTAACACCTACAGTAACATCCATAAATATCCTAATGTAGCTAACACCTACAGTAACATCCATAATTATTCTAATGTAGCTAACACCTACTGTAGCATCCATAATTATCCTAATGTAGCTAACACCTACAGTATAATTATCAGAATGTAGCTAACACCTACAGTATCATCCATAATTATCCTAATATAGCTAACACCTACAGTAACATCCATAGTTATCCTAATGTATCTAACACCTACAGTATAATTATCTTAATGTAGCTAACACCTCTAGTAACATCCATAATTATCCTAATATAGCTAACACCTACAGTAACATCCATAATTATCCTAATATAGCTAACACCTACAGTATAGTTATCCTAATATAGCTAACACCTACAGTATCATGCATAATTATCAGAATGTAGCTGACACCTACAGAATATTCATAATTATTCTAATATAGCTAACACCTACAGATTCATAATTATTTTAATATAGCTAACACCTACAGTATCATCCATAATTATCTTAATATAGCTAACACCTACAGTATCATCCATAATTATCCTAATGTAGCTAACACCTACAGAACATCCATAATTATCCTAATATAGCTAACGCCTACAGTAACATTCATAGTTATCCTAATGTAGCTAACACCTACAGTAACATTCATAGCTATCCTAATATAGCTAACACATACAGTAACATCCATAATTATCCTAATGTAGCTAACATCTACAGTATCATCCATAATTATTCTAATGTAGCTAACACCTACAGTATAATTATCCTAATATAGCTAACACCTGTAGTATCATCCATAATTATCCTAATGTAGCTAACACCTACAGTATAATTATCTTAATGTAGCTAACACTTCTAGTAACATCCATAATTATCATAATATAGCTAACACCTGTAGTATCATCCATAATTATCCTAATATAGCTAACACGTACAGAACATTCATAAGTATCCTAATATAGCTAACACCTACAGTAACATCCATAATTATCTTAATATAGCTAACACCTACAGTAACATCCATAATTATCCTAATGTAGCTAACACCTACATTATAATTATCTTAATATAGCTAACTCTTGTAGTATCATCCATAATTATTCTAATGTAGCTAACACCAACAGTAACATCCATAATTATCCTAATGTAGCTAACACCAACAGTAACATCCATAATTATCCTAATGTAGCTAACACCTCTAGTAACATCCATAATTATCTTAATATAGCTAACACCTCTAGTAACATCCATAATTATCTTAATATAGCTAACACCTACAGGAACATCCATAATTATCTTAATATAGCTAACACCTACAGTAACATCCATAATTATCTTAATATAGCTAACACCTCTAGTAACATCCATAATTATCTTAATATAGCTAACACCTCTAGTAACATCCATAATTATCTTAATATAGCTAACACCTACAGTAACATACATAATTATCTTAATATAGCTAACACCAACAGTAACATCCATAATTATCCTAATGTAGCTAACACCAACAGTAACATCCATAATTATCCTAATGTAGCTAACACCAACAGTAACATCCTTAATTATCTTAATATAGCTAACACCTCTAGTAACATCCATAATTATCTTGATATAGCTAACACCTACAGTAACATCCATAATTATCTTAATATAGCTAACACCTCTAGTAACATCCATAATTATCTTAATATAGCTAACACCTACAGTAACATGCATAATTATCTTAATATAGCTAACACCTACAGGAACATCCATAATTATCTTAATATAGCTAACACCTACAGTAACATCCATAATTATCTTAATATAGCTAACACCTACAGTAACATCCATAATTATCCTAATGTAGCTAAAACCTCTAGTATCATCCATAATTATCCTAATTTAAATGATATGTCTGTGTCCACAGAGAGACTTCAGAGTGAGAAAACAGGCTTGTAATTCTGAAACATTGATGTGACTCATTTTGTTTGTACAATTACACATCAGCATCTCAAATAGTACTGTCACTTTTGAGCTGATCAGACCTCTAACAGTTTTGGTCCACACAATAATTGTTTCTTTAGCATGGCTAAGAAGAGAAACTGAGGCATACAAATTCCCTCTCAAGTTTCAGTAATCTGTCCAGTTTCCTTTCTGAAGATCTTTAGTGAAGTGACATATTTTTTTTGCCATTTTCACAATTAACTGTGCTACTTTCCAGATAGAGTTTTCATGTCAACAGATTTACATGGCTCAACTAAGGCTCATTGTCTTTCTTTTCTTATTAATCAAAGAGACATATTTACAGATTAAGATGCAAGATATTTGTGCAGGTTCTACAATATATTTTACAAAATATATTGTTAATGGATTTATTCATCTTTGTTCAAATCTCAAGGATAACTTTGTTTCTTCAAATTTTGGCACTTTTGAGAACTTAAGTTTTTTCATCAAGTCCTTAAAGTGCTTTTGATAGATATATACCCTGAAATAAGCACTGACAACCTTGGCCAAGTCCAAATTATTGGATATCATGAAATTAAGAAAGCTTTTTGAAGACATAGTTTCTTTCACCAATTAGCTTAGTCTGTGTTTGAAATCATCTATATTTATTTTTGGACATCACCAAAGGAAACAAAAATTCTTTTCACAAAACTTTTCTCTTAGTTCCTGGGCATTTTTGCATGGCAGTTCCTCCAATCCCAAAATAATTTTGTCAATTTGGTGTCAGCTAAGAAATTTGTCAGCAATTCTGTTGGACAGTTCTACAGTTAACAGTCATACCTTTATAGTTTGATCCAATGTTTAATTACACCAATTACATTATTGAACCTAAGTCTGGAATCAAGGTACACATACTTCTGAGTTGCATGACAGTTGCTGTTTTAAGGTCAAGGTCAAAGTCACTGCCATGTGGCTACCAATTATCTTTACAGCTGTCTTAAAGATCATGTTGGGTTTCATTATAGTGAACCTTTTTGACCTAACTTTGGGAGGCTGGAGACACAAATTCACAGTATTTGGTTTATTTTTATTTCTCCCAGTGATAATCTCTCAGATAAGATAAATGTTTAGGATATATTTTTTGTAAATAATAACTCCCTTAAATTATAACACATATCATCAGTGTTTTCCATTGTAGGCATGTTTGCAATAAACACAGACCATGCTGCAGACCAAAGAAGACAGAGACCAGGCTGGATGACATGGGAGGTATTCACATTGAACCTTGCATGGCTTGGCTTTGCTGATGTTCACTCTGGGATAGATTATTACAACGTCACTGTGGGGAGCACATACATGGGACGAGACTTAAATAAGGTAATCATAATAATCAGTGCCCAGCAGTAACAGTGGCACATCAATCATCAAGTAGTTTAAGTGCCCAGCAGTAACAGTGGCACATCAATCATCAAGTAGTTTAAGTGCCCAGCAGTAACATTGGCACATCAATCATCAAGTAGTTTAAGTGCCCAGCAGTAACATTGGCACATCAATCATCAAGTAGTTTAAGTGCCCAGCAGTAACAGTGGCACAACAATCATTAGGTAGTTAAAGTGTCTAGCAGTAATAGTGGTACATTAATTATTAAGTAGTTTAAGTGCCCAGCAGTAACAGTGACACATCAATCATCAAGTATTTTAAGTGCCCAGCAGTAACAGTGGCACAACAATCATCAAGTAATTTAAGTGCCCAGCAGTAACATTGGCACATCAATCATCAAGTAGTTTAAGTGCCCAGCAGTAACAGTGGCACAACAATCATTAGGTAGTTAAAGTGTCTAGCAGTAATAGTGGTACATTAATTATTAAGTAGTTTAAGTGCCCAGCAGTAACAGTGACACATCAATCATCAAGTATTTTAAGTGCCCAGCAGTAACAGTGGCACAACAATCATCAAGTAATTTAAGTGCCCAGCAGTAACAGTGGCACATCAATCATCAAGTAGTTTAAATGCCCAGCAGTAACATTGGCACATCAATCATCAAGTAGTTTAAGTGCCCAGCAGTAACAGTGGCACATCAATCATCAAGTAGTTTAAGTGCCCAGCAGTAACATTGGCACATCAATCATCAAGTAGTTTAAGTGCCCAGCAGTAACAGTGGCACAACAATCATTAGGTAGTTAAAGTGTCTAGCAGTAACAGTGGTACATTAATTATTAAGTAGTTTAAGTGCCAAGCAGTAACAGTGGCACATCAATCATTAAGTAGTTTTAAGTACCAAGCAGTAACAGTGACACATCAAAAATACTCAGTAGTTTAAGTGCCTAGCAGTAACAGTGATACATCAAGCATTCAGTGGTTTAAGTGCCTAGCAATAACAGTGATACATCAAGCATTCAGTAGTTTAAGTGCCCAGCAGTAACAGTGATACATCAAACATTCAGTTGTTAATGTACAACTTACTTGGACTCCTTCTTTGCATGCCACACTAACCCTTGCAGGCTCTGGCTCATATACAGTGTGTTATCACCACATGTTATAAAAGGCAACTGAGTGGATGTGTGCCCTTGGTTACATCCCATGTCATTGAAAAAAGACAATCCTGGTAGGTGATTGCCACTCAAATGCAACAAACTTCTTTGGTTTCTGTCCCATGTTGTTGGAGGAGAGGATTCTAGTATATTTGCCATTCTGATACAACACACTTCTTTTGCCAAAACTTCAGCTAAATGGTAAGTCAGAATTTCCTGTCTGATCAGTGGACTAGTCAAGCCAAGTAATGTGCAGTCCAACAAATTATCAACATCAGCTTTTCATAGCAAAGCTACATTTGAAGAGAAAATCCATTACTTGAAGAAGAGTCTAGGACATCTCCCTCTCCTGGACATTTCCCCCAACCAACTCCCCCCCAACA
This sequence comes from Potamilus streckersoni, assembly GCA_016746295.1. Lineage (NCBI taxonomy): Eukaryota > Metazoa > Mollusca > Bivalvia > Unionida > Unionidae > Potamilus > Potamilus streckersoni. Next base: position 7,999,711 of record JAEAOA010001897.1, on the reverse strand, counting down.
TATCTCCCCCATTTTTCCCCTGGACTTTTACCCCCATCAAAAAGGACTCCCCCCCAGTCATTTCCCCCATGATCTTAAAATTTATTTAATTTTATATGACATTATGCTGATAAAATATAAAAACTTATATTAAGATATGTTAAAAGAAAAAGGTTAATTGAAATAAATTTCAGTAGTAAGTGTTAAACAAAGTAAACATTTCACATATTAAAAAAAATGTTTTGTTTAAAAGTTAATGTTGTAAGCAATTGCTTTTAAGTATTCTATGATGTCACGATTGTTGAAGTCTGTGACTATGTTTGCAATTCTCGAAAAACAGTCTTTGTACTTCTTCTTTGGTTGTTAAGATCCATGATTGTGTGTGTGTGTGTGAGAGAGAGAGAGAGAGAGAGAGAGAGAGAGAGAGAGAGAGAGAGAGAGAGAGGGTGGGTTTAGGAAAGTAGAAGTCAGCATCTATGTTTGCAATTTTCAAAGAACAGTCTTTCAAATGTCTACTGAAGACCTGATTTAGGTTGACATTGAGCTTTGTTCACAACAACAAATTAATTGAATGATGGTTAATCTTTTGGTTGTTTATCTTAAATATAGCAAATATGCACAATAATTAAAGATTAGACTCAAGCCTCTTCAACATACTGCAAAGAAGTCTCCTGTTCTACAATGAGTTAAAGCACTAGCAATTGATTGACAAATAAACAATGTCCATTTTTTTAATACATTGATAATAATGACAGTACATTGTTATTAATATTGGTATCTATCCGTTTTTAAGGCACATTTAATTTTGCGACTTAAGTCACACTCTTTAACGTAGTGAATGACATTAACCCCTGGGTGAAATTTATCATGACTGAAGTCATACTGATCAACTTTGATAAAGATTTCAACCCCTATGTAATATTTATCATCACTGAAGTCATACTCATCAACTTAGAGAAAGATTTCATCTCTCTGTGATATTTATTATAAGTGAAGTCATACTCATCAACTTAGAGAAAGCTTTCAACCCTGTGTAATATTTATCATAATGGTGTTCAGAGGGTTTGACGAATTGGTGAAACTTTTTTTATTATTTACCAAGAAAATTATTTTTAGAAAATGCTTTTAACAGCTTTCTGGAAGGAATTAATATGCTATTGTTTTATTTCTAGGTTCCATTGATGTCAATGTTCCACAGAACGCCTGTCTATAAAAATGAAACTATTTAAATTTTGTTATTTCTAGGTTCCAGGGGAAGCAACTACGCTGTATCATGATAATAAAAGCTCCATTGTCAAGGATGAAGGTGTTGTCCAGACATTTTCCTTTGAAATTACACCAGTTGTGTCACATGAATTGATATACATAGCAGTGTGGGCAGTAAATAAGGTTTGTCGATTTAGTCTCATATACTGATGTACATAGCAGTGTGAGCCATGAATAAGGTGTGTTAATTAGTCTCATATACTGATGTACATAGCAGTGTGAGTCATGAATAAGGTGTGTTAATTAGTCTCATATACTGATGTACATAGCAGTGTGAGTCATGAATAAGGTGTGTTAATTAGTCTCATATACTGATGTACATAGCAGTGTGAGCCATGAATAAGGTGTGTTAATTAGTCTCATATACTGATGTACACAGCAGTGTGAGTCATGAATAAGGTGTGTTAATTAGTCTCATATACTGATGTACACAGCAGTGTGAGTCATGAATAAGGTGTGTTAATTAGTCTCATATACTGATGTACATAGCAGTGTGAGTCATGAATAAGATTGCTAATTGGAAAATTAAACAATACTTACCAAAGTGAAGTGTAATGATAGGGATCACATGAGATGGTGCATATATCACATAACTGGTTAGTCTATAGGGAGGTAAAGTGGCTTGTGATTCCTAAGGATGCTAATGTAATTATTTTCATCTGTGTATTAATTTTCCAGTTTCATTGAACTTTACCTACCCTAATGGCCCCCATGAGATGTTTAGAGTGTATACCATGACAGAATTATAGTAAGGTAGAAAGGAAATTCACTGCACATCATAAAAGAGAATTTATTATGCAGATAAATTTAGCTGAATATGGTAAAAGATTATAATGGGTTGAAAATGAATCAACAGTTGTTCACTGAATGTCAAGTAGATGTGATAAATTTTTGATAATACTTCAGAAACATAGTGTCTTTAAAGCTCTAACTAGATGTTTTTAATGTTGTAATCATAGGTAATTTGTCTAAAAGTAACACTATTGTATTATATTATTGTACTATATAGTTTGAAATATTGGTGTTGATGACTGCTGCTTGCAAGGTTGATTTTAGCCATCTTGAAATAGTGTCATGGTTCAATGCCCAAAAATGGGCTGGGAAACTAACAAATAGTTTGGTTTTGGTTTTTTCTAATATTGTTTGTCCTGCTCAAAGTTGGGTTTTTTGGTGCTGCTATGCAAATTTCACCCAATTGATTCCTGCACAAAAACTGCTTGAAATCAATGCTATTCTTATTTTCATCTAAATTTTTAAGATCTAAGAAATGAAGGGTTTGCCCATTTTGCTTAGAAAACAATGCTAAAAGCATAACCAATGTATATGAGAGAAATTTCAGGAAGTTACAAACTGGTGAGAAAAATTTTAAGCATCTTACCATAGTATCAACATGCCATTTGACTACATTCTTGGGTAAATTAGTTCTCTTGTTAAGCACTCACCTCCTAAAACATTTGAGGGATGGATGTTGAGACTAATTAAAACCATTCTGACAAACCTAGAACTGTGTGAATAGCAGATTTTGCTGTACTTATAGCACTATAAACTAATCCATTTTAGCTAGGAATTTAAAATGTACAGATGAGCAAAATGTTTTGATGTGTTTTTAATTGTAATAGCACATTCATTATGGAGATATGTCTGATATTGTAGCTGTGTTGACTGTGTCCAAGTGGAGCGTAAAAGAAGCCAACTGCAGTAGGTTTCTGTGTTCCATAGCCTTCAAAATCACCAAAACAGTTTCAAGCACAGTTCTTTGTAATGGATGTATTGTGGTGGAACAAACAGAATCTTGGATGTTCCAAACGGAATGTATAAACAAAATGACACAAAAGACTATAGTTTGGCTGAGTACTAAAGACCACCTCCCCTCTCCTCTAATTTGTGTAGAATAATGAAATGGGGAATATGGTAGAGTGAAAATACTCCAAGATATACAAAGATATAAGCAAGTGATGCTTGTATGAAATATATGTTGACAGCTGACAATTTGGTCTTGAGGCAGAAAGGTAAAAAAATATAATTTATACCAAATAATGTTCCATTTCCCAGAAAATTCTAGGCTTCAGCATACATTGAGAGTCTTGGATTAATCTGTACAAATGAAAATCATTCTTCATCTTCAAAGTGCCTGGCAGATGACTGGCACTGACTCTGATGTCTATTACTAAATTACACCATTCCTTTATTTTGTAAAGCTAAATTGTCAACCCCCATTTTATTAATGTATCAAAAGACAACAGTATTGTCCATGAGCAGTCTTACACATTGACCCTTTATTCATGAGCAGTCTTACACATTGACCCTTAATTCATGAGCAGTCTTACACATTGACCCTTAATTCATGAGCAGTCTTACACATTGACCCTTTATTCATGAGCAGTCTTACACATTGACCCTTAATTCATGAGCAGTCTTACACATTGACCCTTAATTCATGAGCAGTCTTACACATTGACCCTTAATTCATGAGCAGTCTTACACATTGACCCTTTATTCATGAGCAGTCTTACACATTGACCCCTAATTCATGAGCAGTCTTACACATTGACCCTTAATTCATGAGCGGTCTTACACATTGACCCTTAATTCATGAGCAGTCTTACACATTGACCCTTTATTCATGAGCAGTCTTACACATTGACCCTTAATTCATGAGCAGTCTTACACATTGACCCTTAATTCATGAGCAGTCTTACACATTGACCCTTAATTCATGAGCAGTCTTACACATTGACCCTTTATTCATGAGCAGTCTTACACATTGACCCTTTATTCATGAGCAGTCTTACACATTGACCCCTAATTCATGAGCAGTCTTACACATTGACCCTTTATTCATGAGCAGTCTTACACATTGACCCTTAATTCATGAGCAGTCTTACACATTGACCCTTTATTCATGAGCAGTCTTACACATTGACCCTTTATTCATGAGCAGTCTTACACATTGACCCCTAATTCATGAGCAGTCTTACACATTGACCCTTTATTCATGAGCAGTCTTACACATTGACCCTTAATTCATGATCAGAAGCATTGCAAAATGAATAAACCAATTTTAATTCAAGGAAATTTAATGTGCCACAGTTTTTCTTCAGATGACCAGTGGCCTGTTGTTGATAAGCTCAATTATTGTTAAATCTACCAGAACCCATAATATGTAAAAAAAAACACTGCAAAGAATCTTGTAAGGCTACGGTACAGAGTGAATGCACATTTTTAATCTATTAGTGACAATGTTTGCGACCTTTGTCACTCAAAACCATGGGGCTGTCAAATTCACCCCAATGCAATTTCAAATTGTATTCTTTCTTCATTCACTGCTCTGGTGGCCTAGTGGTTAGAGCATCTGCCCTGTTACAGGAGGTCACAGGTTCCAACCCCAGCTTGGTCATACCAAAGACTTTAAAAATGGTACTAACAGCTGCCTCACTTGGCACTCAGCATTAAGAGGTTAGTGTTAGGACTGGTAGGCCTGTTGTAAGGATAATGTGACTGGGTGGGACATCTTGTCACATGTCTGTGACATCATGTCACATGTCTGTGACATGATGCCCCAGTGCTAGACATCACTATAGACTGTCACATAGCAGACATCATAGTGATATGACTGAAAAATTGTTAAAGCTATGTTAAAAATCAAAGTCACATACACACTTTCTTTATTCCAAGGGCTCTGTAGTACAGGAGAGTATTTGAAACTCCTTTGTTGTCATCCTTATCATCACCATCACTACTCTCTTATCATGAAGCTCAAATCTGGAAAAAGATTAATACTTTTAACATTATTACAGAAGAAGACACACACACACACAAACACCATTCATCCCAGGCATTACTGGCTAGAAAAGCAGTTAGTAACATACACTTTAGTCTAGTTTTCATTCATGTTTGCAAAGGATTAAATTAAGTTCAGTGGTGTTTACGGGGGCCCCAAGTGGCCGAGTGGTCTAAAGTGCTGTCCGTTACGGATTACTGCCATCTCACCTCTGTCTGCGTGGGTTCGAGTCTACGATTTGATTCCGCGAATATGGATATGTGAGAAAGCTTGCCAGTAGCTTCTCGTGGGTTGGTGGTTCTTTCCGGTGATATCTCGGTTTCTTCCTCCACCATTACTACTGGCCACCATTAATAGCCTATCAAGTGTTGAAAAATGGCGTTAAGCCCAACAACAACAAAAACAATCAGTGGTGTTTATGTCAGTGTTTGCAATGTGGTCATTTATAGCAATGTTTAATGCGTATTTTGCCTACACATTGTGGCTGCTCATTGAAATTCCCATTTCTAACCATCATTAAATTTCATGTGATATTTTGGTTGCTTAGGGTATTTTGATGCTTTGGGATTGGCACACAAAGACATCTGGACAATTTATTTTAAACTCAGAAGTCTAAAACACCCAGTTTAATGCCACTTAAGCTATTGAGAAATCCAGACATAATCAGTTGACATCCTTAATCCCATCCAAATTACTTTTGATCGTACACAGTATTGTGTCAACATCCTTAAGCACTGAACTAACATACATGCCAAGTTTTCTGGAAACAAATCAGGGAGATTTGTGTTCAAAATCAGGGAGATTGGGTCCAAATCCAGGAGATTAGCATAACGACTATTTTTCTCATGTTTAAGCGCGAAAGTGCAGATCGTACCACAAGTAAAATAACTATACTGCTTAGAGACCAATTCTCGCCATGTACCAATTGTCGCCATATTAATAATAACTTGCGATTGCATGCAAAGTTTTGGTTTCTGTTTTTTAAAAAAATTGTGATTATAGCTGACAAGCTTGATCGAAAATAATCATCAGCAAAATAAGCATCAAGTAATTGTTATTAACAGATTTATTATTATTATGGCTACAATTGGTATGCAGCAAGAATTGGTCTCTAATCAGTAATGAATAATAGCCTCAGAGGTAGTTGTAGGAATATGCATCAATTTTTATGTTTGGTGATTCGCCTATGGCGGAGTGCACTACCTACTGTACAACAGCAAAGGCCGATGATATTTTGATTGTGTTGTGTCTCCTTCCGGTGCAAAATTGTTCCATCTGAGCAAATTTGTTCAGAAAATAATTCTCAATGGGGTTGAATTATATCAGAGGTTTATTTCTCGAATTTAAGGAAAAGGCAAGAGTAATGGAGTGGAAAGGGGTAAGGAAACCAGACCAATAACTTGATTGATGGATTATGTATGTTGTTTTAGGTGAAACTACCTATGCTTGACAGTTTTTTTTATTTCTGGGAGATCTTGTCAGCAAATTGGTAGATCAAAAGAAGGGGTTAAAAATCTAAAGACTCTTGGATAATTGGATAATTTTGAAGACTTGGCATGTATGAACTAAGCAGAACATGTCTTGTACCAAATTAATGTTTATTGTTTCATGCTAATTAAGCCCCAACCTTTAATCCTGTCCAAATTAATTCAATCCACACATAGTATAATCCACCATGACCAACTTCAAACATTGAAGCCACTGACCATGCCATCAAGATCAGAGGAAGAAATTAGCAACTAAATTGTATTAAGCCAGTTCATTGATGTAATCACAGGAAGTATTACCATAAATGTGCAACACTGGACCCAAAATGTGAAACAAAATGGAAAAAGTACAATTTTTCTCAAGTGATTTGGCAGACACTGGAGTTCTTTCAATGAGTCGTAGGATAGATGGGAGAGACCTCTAAACATGGGAGAAAAACTTTCATGTGGGTCATTCACATTTACAATGTCTTATATTTTACACAGTCTGTGACTGTACCTGCCTTGTGTGAACTCATCAATGTTCACTACTTTGCAATGGCCACTTATGTGCAGGTATAGTTTTATAAATTCGTGAAAAGTAGAGGACAACCTGTTGGGAAGGCAAGTAAATTCATAAACTGTGGTATCCCCAACATAATCTTAAACAAAGACTGTGCAAAGCATGAATGGAAATAGAATAATTTGCATCTTTTAAATAAATGAAGGCAAGCCAGCATTTGGTTTATATTAATTGGAGAATGTAAATTTGCCATCTCTAAAGTGGCATGTTTGTGGTTAAGAATCAATATGTACATATCATCCTTCTTGGGTCTTTGAAATATGTCACTGAGGAGCAGGGCCTTGCAACAAATTTCAAAAGCTGAAAAAGCATTTCTTCAGCTTCACTAAATTTACTTTGGTTTGAAAAGTTTTCATTTGAAACTAGTCACGTTCAGTTTTATATTCCAGTAAATTCCTTAAGCTCCAAGTGTTGAGGTTTATTTTTTCCATTCTGGAAGTTTGACACTTTTTAGCCAGCAATGAAATTGGCAAATGTTAACAGCAATTGAAAGAAAATCCCTTTTGAGCTGGGAGGTAAGAACATAGGCATCCATACAAGTATATACAGATTGATGGCTGGGTGGTAAGAACATAGGTATCCATACAAGTATATACAGAATGATGGCTGGGTGGTAAGAACATAGGTATCCATACAAGTATATACAGATTGATGGCTGGGTGGTAAGAACATAGGTATCCATTCAAGTATATACAGAATGATGGCTGGGTGGTAAGAACATAGGTATCCATACAAGTATATACAGATTGATGGCTGGGTGGTAAGAACATAGGTATCCATACAAGTATATACAGAATGATGGCTGGGTGGTAAGAACATAGGTATCCATACAAGTATATACAGAGAGGGAATCATTGATGGCTGGGTGGTAAGAACATAGGTATCCATACAAGTATATACAGAGAAGGAATCATTGATGGCTGCAGCCTCCACTGCCAAGATGAGCCCTGTCCTTTTTTGTCTGATTCTTTTTTGACAGTTATTTTTGTTGCCATAATATAGATTTGATTATTAGAGAAGTTAACTGAACTGAGTGCATCCTAAAAAAAGGCTTGTTCAAAAACTTCTGGTGAGAAGGCAAAATATGTTACTTGCCTTGGCACTACATTATGACACGTCTAGGGGCTTATCTTTATTTGTAAAAAAAGGATCCACTAGAGCAGATATAAGGGAATGCTTCTGGACATTTTGAATTGGATTTCAGGCTGCTTATTTTAATCTGATGATTTCAATCAATTATCCAGATTCCTATCTTGGCTGCATGAAATTCTGATAACTGCTCGACTTGAGTGCTCATGGCAAAATTGCCAATTTGTCAGAAACTGCAGAAAGTTGATAGAACTGTGACAACTGCAATAAAATACTTCAGCAAATTTATTAATTATGCTTTCCTTCTACACTCATCCACTTGTGCTTCCAGAGGATGTGAGTCATCATTTATGTTGAAGGGAAATTCCTTGTTATCACCAACTTGAGTTGTTTAAAATGCCTTCTTGTGTGTTGATGTTAAAGCCAAGATTTGGCTTTGAGATGATATTGTGAATTAGGTTTCAATTAAAGCCATGAATTATGCTTGTGAAGTAGTCTTTTTTAACTTACAAACATAGCAGTGTGGGCCATTAATTATGCTTGTGAAGTAGTCTTTTGAAATTACAAACATAGCAGTGTGGGCCATGAATTATGCTTGTGAAGTAGTCTTTTGAAATTACAAACATAGCAGTGTGGGCCATGAATTATGCTTGTGAAGTAGTCTTTTTAACTTACAAACATAGAAGTGTGGGCCATGAATTATACTTGTGAAGTAGTCTATTGAAATTACAAACATAGCAGTGTGGGCCATGAATTATGCTTGTGAAGTAGTCTTTTGAAATTACAAACATAGCAGTGTGGGCCATGAATTATGCTTGTGAAGTAGTCTTTTGAAATTACAAACATAGCAGTGTGGGCCATGAATTATACTTGTGAAGTAGTCTTTTGAAATTACAAACATAGCAGTGTGGGCCATGAATTATGCTTGTGAAGTAGTTTTTTGAAATTACAAACATAGCAGTGTGGGCCATGAATTATGCTTGTGAAGTAGTCTTTTTAACTTACAAACATAGCAGTGTGGGCCATGAATTATACTTGTGAAGTAGTCTATTGAAATTACAAACATAGCAGTGTGGGCCATGAATTATGCTTGTGAAGTAGTCTTTTGAAATTACAAACATAGCAGTGTGGGCCATGAATTATGCTTGTGAAGTAGTCTTTTGAAATTACAAACATAGCAGTGTGGGCCATGAATTATACTTGTGAAGTAGTCTTTTGAAATTACAAACATAGCAGTGTGGGCCATGAATTATGCTTGTGAAGTGGTCTTTTGAAATTACAAACATAGCAGTGTGGGCCATGAATTATACTTGTGAAGTAGTCTTTTGAAATTACAAACATAGCAGTGTGGGCCATGAATTATGCTTGTGAAGTAGTCTTTTTAACTTACAAACATAGCAGTGTGGGCCATGAATTATGCTTGTGAAGTAGTCTATTTAACTTACAAACATAGCAGTGTTGACCTTGAGTAAGGTTGTATCAATTGAAATATCATCATGTACATTTCCTATTTGGGATGTATGTTTTGCTGTATCAAACCATTCAAATCATCATTTCATCTATAGTGAGGCCTGTGTATACCAAACCTAACTTTTAATTAGCAAAATGTTCATACATTATAAAGTGCCTATCTTTGTTAAAATGTAATATAATTTATGATGTATTTTTCCCCTTTGTCAGCAAACATTGAATGCATTTCATTGGTTTGAAAAAAACATTGATTTGTACTCATGACTTTAACCAAAGACAGTTAAAAGATTAAAAACCAGATTGTTAGGTAATCAGACTTAGAGGCTATTCCTGAAACAGAAAAACTTGAGTTTTCAAAAAATAAAGTGTTCATTTGGTAGAATCACACCTGAGTGATCTATTAAAATACTAGATGTAATCTTATAGTTTATTCATTAATTGATTATATATATATATATATATATATATATATATATATATATATATATATATATATATATATATATATATATAGATATATGGGGGGTGTATTTATTTATTTAATTTTTTTTTTGTCAATAGGTGGGACTGTCCAGCCCAGTTCTTCATCAAGCCTTCCGACTTGTGTTTGGTGGGGTAATGGAACTTGTACGGAGATGTTCTGCTTTCTCTTGTGTTGGCCATTGTGTTTGTGCACCGGAGGATGAAGTTTGCAGTAACCCTCGGCCCTGTTCTGATAAGTCAACAAGTGAGTTATCTTCCTTTATTCAAATGTGTTCCAGTTTTGTTTCTGCCACTAAAATAGAGCTTAGAAATTTGTACAGTGCAATGAAAGCAATAATACTTTTTATGTCTGTCTCTGCTTTTGTCATTCCATGAAGTTCATTAGCATGGTTGTGCAAAAATCACTTCATGTAGACAAATTAAATTTTTAGTTGGCCTATTTACATTTATATATAGGTGAATTTATTAGATTTCCATGATATTACAGCAATTTTTCCATTTCGTTGTTTAGCTGGATGGAGTGTATGACAGATTCTTGATTTTTAGCTCAATGGAGTGTATGACAGAATCTTGTTCAACATGAATGGAGTGCATGAAATAATCTTTTGTTTTAGCTGCATTGGAATGTTTGAATTATTCTTCTGTCCTAGCTAAATGAAGTGTATGACAGACTGTTATGTTTTAGCTCAATGGAGTATATGACAGACTGTTATGTTTTAGCTCAATGGAGTATATGAATGATTCTTGTGTTCTAGTTCAATGGAGTATATGAATGATTCTTGTGTTCTAGTTCAATGGAGTATATGAATGATTCTTGTGTTCTAGTTCAATGGAGTATATGAATGATTCTTGTGTTCTAGTTCAATGGAGTATATGAATGATTCTTGTGTTTTAGCTCAATGGAGTATATGAATGATTCTTGTGTTCTAGTTCAATGGAGTATATGAATGATTCTTGTGTTCTAGCTGAAAGGAATGTTCAAATGACTCTTGTGTTCTGTCTTTAATGAGCACTAAACACATTTTTATTTCTGGAGCTCAGATCTCCAAATTTTGCAAATCTGATCTGGCCATAGTTGACCTCTGTTCTGTCACATTTAATTTGAAATAAATTTATATAATGATACATATTTTAATTTTTAATAATTTGTTTATTATCAGTCAAGAAGACAGAGATTAAAGTGATGGATGTGAGAAATCTTCAATTTGAAAATGAAGAGAATGTGACCCACATTGCTTCAGACACTGCCCTAGCAGCCATGTGGAGGCTAAATGGAACTGGTGTAGAGAAACCTATTTGGTAAGTCACAAGTATACAGGGTGATATGCATGAGTTAATATGTTGACACTGACAACACAATATTGAAGTCTTGATATCAGGTCTATCAAGATGGCCACCATGGTTTGGGTAGTGCATGTGTCTACAGGGTAATCAGTAGAGCTATCAATTGGAACTGATATCACAATACACAGAGATTCTGATATCACACTTATCAAGGTGACCACTGGTTTTGATAAGTCATATGCCTACAAGGTGATGAACAGAACTATGTATTAGCACTGAGAACACAATACAGAGGTCTTGAGATAAATGTAAGGATGGTCACTGGCTTGAATAAGATATATGCCTACAGGGTAATTAACACAGCCTTGTATATAACACCATTGACGTTTTTGTGATATGCATATCAAAATAGCCACCACAGTTTGGGTAAATCATATGTTCCTAAAGCTGAATAACAGAGTTCTGTATTGGCAGTGATATCACAAATATAGGTCTTGATATCATTCATGTTAAGATTGCCTCCATGCTTTGAGTACTTTGTGTGTTTACAGGGTGATCAACAGAGTTCTGTATTGGCAGTGATATCACAAATATAGGTCTTGATATCATTCATGTTAAAATTGCCTCCATGCTTTGAGTACTTTGTGTGTTTACAGGGTGATCAACAGAGTTCTGTATTGGCAGTGATATCACAAATATAGGTCTTGATATCATTCATGTTAAAATTGCCTCCATGCTTTGAGTACTTTGTGTGTTTACAGGGTGATCAACAGAGTTCTGTATTGGCAGTGATATCACAAATATAGATCTTGATATCATTCATGTTAAGATTGCCTCCATGCTTTGAGTACCTTGTGTGTTTACAGGGTGATCAACAGAGTTCTGTATTGGCAGTGATATCACAAATATAGGTCTTGATATCATTCATGTTAAGATTGCCTCCATGCTTTGAGTACTTTGTGTGTTTACAGAGTTTTGTATTGGCACTGATATCATGATACAGAGGTCATTAGGTAAATATGGAATATATAGGTACCAATAAATGAAATCAAAAGACAATCAGCCATTCCAGAAATTAATTATATTTATTTAGAAAAAAAGCAATGCACTTAATTTACTAATTACCTTGGGAGATTACCTTGATAAACAAAGTGTGTAACAAGCTGCACTAATGTGAATAGATGATGGCTTTATGTAATAACCGTAACATTAAAAAAGTAACCAGCAAATAAAATCTTTTACAAGACAATCATTTATTAATCAAGTCAAGAATATTTATTTATTAATCAAGACAAGAGTATTCATTAATTAATCAAAACAAGAATATTCATTTATTAATCAAGTCAATAATTTTCATTTATTAATCAAGTCAAGAATTTTCATTTTTTAATCAAGACAAGAGTATTCATTAATTAATCAAGACAAGAGTATTCATTAATTAATCAAGTCAAGAATTTTCATTTATTAATCAAGTCAAGTGTATTCATTTATTAATCAAGTCAAGAATTTTCATTTATTAATCAAGTCAAGTGTATTCATTAATTAATCAAGTCAAGAATTTTCATTTATTAATCAAAACAAGTGAATTCATTTATTAATCAAGTCAAGAATTTTCATTTATTAATCAAGTCAAGTGAATTCATTTATTAATCAAGTCAAGAATTTTCATTTATTAATCAAGTCAAGTGAATTCATTTATTAATCAAGTCAAGAATTTTCATTTATTGATCAAGTCAAGAGTATTCATTCATTAATCAAGTCAAGAATATTCATTTATTAATCAATTCAAGTGAATTCATTTATTAATCAAGTCAAGAATATTCATTTATTAATCAAGTCAAGAAAATTCATTTATTAATCAAGTCAAGAGTATTAATTTATTAATCAAGTCAAGAATTTTCATTTATTAATCAAGTCAAGTCTACTCATTAATTAATCAATACAAGAGTATTCATTGATTAATCACGACAAGTGTATTCATTTTTTAACCAAGACAAGTGCATAGAACTTGATCTATTATTGCTTAATGGGCAGATCTGGGTCTATACTGCTTGTTTAAACTCAAAGCAGAATAAACGGGATAAGATTTGCAATTGCAGTACATCATTCTCAATGCTTTTTTAAGTTATACAGGGCAGCTTGTTCTTATTATTTTATAGTCTTCTCCAGCTTGATGTTCACTTTTCTTGCTATAGTAAATTTTCATCAAATATTTTTTACTGGAGGTACAACTAAATCTGATCCACATTCATTTTAAGAATATGCCTTAATAATTTAGTCATTTGGTTTTTTATCAGTATAAAACTTCCACTTATTTTGTTTTATTTATGTTTTGAAAATCATCAGGTATGAGTGGAGCATTGGCTATGAATATGCAAGTGACCCACAGGGTATCTTTGATGTATTATCTGATCGTGTTTGGCACGATGTTGGTCAAAGGACAAGTGTGGTGTTTTCCATAACCAAGGGTGAGTATGGCAATTTTATTTCCCAATATTGTTTCTCAAATGAAGCAAAACATATTTCATAAGTATCAATTTTTCACTGGAATTGTTGTTTCCAGGCATCATATTTAGGCCTTTAGCTCACTAGGCCTTAAAGTTGAGTAGTCATGTTTTATGGCCCTACTTCAGTCTTGCATACATTGTGTCATCCATTGAATATCTGTCAACAAATACTTGTTATCACTCTGAAGGATGTATTTCTGAAATGACTTCGATCAAACTTAAAATGTGGGCAGTGTATCAAACTTGAAAAGTGGGCAGTGTTTCCATTACTTTCTTGTATTTAGTGCTTTTGTACCTCAGTGGTTGCTAAAAATGGAGTACAACAAATATTTGACTTTGCGTAGAAAATAAAACAGTATCATTACCCTGAATAATATTGAAATAAATCAGCAGATTGATAAAATTTTCAGAACTTGTTTGCATTTAGTACTTTAAAAGAGTAATGCTAATCTACAGATTCAATAATAAGTTATTTAGCTATTCCAATTATTATAAAAGCCTCTTCTTTTTCCTCACAATGAAGCTAGTATTATATTTCAGTAACAAAATGAATTTTAAAGAATTGCATTGTCTTCATTAATTTGTAAACAGGAATCCTGTATGCTACTTAAAAAGGTATCTTTCTGGATCTGTGTTATGCGTTGAAAACTTATAGAGGAGCTTAAATGGGTAATGATTTAATCTATGAAACAAGTTGAATGATGTCCAGCATTTGTGAGCCTTAGTGAGCACAAGCTGGACATTATTTAACAAGTTGCATACATTTAATATTAAATCTTTACCCATTTGAGATTCTTTTTATCACATAGTTTTAGTTCAGTAGAAAAATGAATAATTTCATTCATTCAGAGAGATGCTGTACCTTTATTTATTGTGTATAAGAAAAAGTCCCAAAGTTGAAATAGTAAAAGTATATTATATATTTTTGCTAACTATAATTCAAAGAAAAAGCTTCCATCAAATAAACAACATTTTACAAATGGCAAAAACATTTGTCAACACAAAATGTCTAATGTATGTCACATTGGTTGATACAGTGCACAGTACCTGTCTGAGTTGGTCTAGACAACACAGTGCCAGTGTTAATGTTGAGATTCCATATAACAACTAAACATTATATTTTTGCAATATTTTGTAAAAAGAAGATTACTGGATGCCAAAATACACATACTTACTGTTGTGTATTTTTGACTGGATATTTGATTTGGAATATTAGGCGGTACAGAATACATAACCAAATATACTTTTTTAGTTGAACTTACATCACATATTTACCACATAAATAGAAACCATTTTCAGTCTACATTCTGCTGTGAGTTTATTTACTTCAGTAAGATCATATTTAAAGCAAGCTTGTACATAGGATGGATTCCATGCTACAGATATACCACATCTCCATCCCCCCACTTGCTATAATCTGAGCAATACCTGTAGTTTTACTTCTTGTTATTGTGGGTTTTGCCATTTTTCATGTTATATGTTATACATGACATAACAAATCATGTGGGGATAAATTGGCAATAGTGAAACACAGACAAGACCATTTTTGTCTCCAGTTTCCCTTCATGAATTGAATCCAAAAATGGCGGCCAAAAATGTTCAGTGAAAACAAAAAATTCCTGAAGGTGGGATTAGAAAAATTATTCCATGATCACAGCCAATTAGTAAAGAGAATACTGCACAATAATTTTAATGGGCTTATTTGGACCAATAAGAATCACATAAAGTGATATGTTCACATGTTATAATATCAAATTTATGACGCTGCACATTCTCTAGGCAAAATTTACTATGTGATAAAAGTGTAGTAGAGATTATGAACCAGTCTACCCCTCATCATCAATGTGAAGACAGTGAAACAGTTAACATACATGTGTTGTAAACTGCTTAACTATTCTTTATGGCTGATGTATTTAGTTTTTTCCACAGCTCATAGGTATTGTCTCTTAGATTTCTCTGCTCCATATTAAGACAAACATGAACACTCCCAAAAATAATATAGACTCTAATCTGCATGCACAGTATACTATGGCAGATCAGGATCTTCTTTGTTATTCAACTTTGCTTATAAGTGAGTATATATGGTACATAGTAGCCCATAATCTGAGATAAATATATCTCATATCCAGGTTGGTCTATGTTTCTCTCATCAGCCCACTTGGGGGGGAAGAGGGGTTGCTATAATTCTGTTTTAAGTCCTCTCTTTTTGGCCATGCTTCTGTCATCAGTCTGTTTATTATCCACAGGAAAGGAAAACTGCATCTGAGCAAGAATCATATTCATTCGGTAGAAAAGATGGAGCTGATAAAAGCAGTTCACCATCTCTGGTAGCCCTAATACACCTCTCTCTCAATAACTCACATGCATCAGGATCCAAAAGTATAGACCACACTATAAGCAAAGGCACAAGGTACTGAGGAATTTAAAAAAATCTGCTAGATATCCATAAAACCATGGGGTTTGAACCGGGAGGATGGGGAACTGGGCTGTTTAATGACTGAATCCTTGTTTTATAATCCCATCTAGAATAATTGTCAATAAGCCATGTTTTCTGATGAAGTTGTGCATTACTCTGTATAAATTACATTTATTTTCAAAATGTCCAACATCTGAAAAATTGATATCATGATTCCAACTGGTTTCAACAAACAACAGAACATATGTAAATATTTGTGCATTACATCACGGCTTTTTGTTTTGTTGACTAGTCTTGTTCCTGGATTAGTGTGTATAGTATTTTATGAAACAAGGAGTCAATGAAGCAGGGAACCAGACTAGCTGTTGATACACTACTAAACAAGGTTCCTTTTAAAAAAAAACAACTCAACATTTTGTGAGACAATCGTCTATGTCAAAACTCAATTTTCGAATTGTTCAGTTTGTAAAATATTGATACCGTGATTTCATTGCCAGTAACAGTGAAAAACTTCTTATCATCCTTGAGGATATCTGTATGCACAAATTCAGGAATTCTCTGAAACTCATTTTCCCCACAATGGCTGGTTTCTATGAAACAAAGCTCATTATTTTACGAAGTACTCATTTTGCTTGAGTAAGTTAATTTAAGATAGTTTAATTAGTAACACACACAATAACATTTATAACAGCGATCAATTGATCAACTGACATGAGTTACCCAACATGCAACTGGGACCACAGGTTCTTAAGCATGTAGGATTTGTATGCTGTTTTACATTTTTGTTTATTCCATCAACATGGTCAGCACTTAATTAGGTTCTCAAAGAAACACTCGCAGATATAGCTGTTATGGTAGATTGACACATTTTATGTTTAATTACATGAGGACACATTGCATTTTATGATGATTACACTTAAACTTAATTAAAAGATAGAACTATAACACAAATTTCAAATGTCAAAAAATTATTTAATTGGTATTTATTTATTACAGTACTGTCTCCACTAGGTGTAAATGACATTTTATTGATCAAAATTTCTTTGAATATCGTTAATTACAGTGTACCAAAGAAAGTTGTTAGAAAGAAAATGCAGTAAATTTTATGACTTCTTGATATTTCCTAGCATTGATTAAAAGGTCCAGGTCCTATCTCCCGTTTTCAATGATAAAGTGAGCAATATATCAAAATTTACATTACTAACTTTGATCGCAATTTTCTTCAAGTTCAGCAAATAGGGATCAGTTTTTTTTGTGTATTTTCTGGTTTAAAAAATGAAACCCTGCATTATAAGTGGGTTCGTGAGTTATCAGGGCATGAGTTTTCAAAGGAAGTGGTGTACTGCTGTTTGAACAGTGAACAGGTGGTCCCAGATGCTAACACCACAGTCAGATGATGCAAAGCAAACAACAAAGTTGTTGTTTTAAGAGCTGTCTTTCAGATTGACTATCAAAGCATTCAAACACAACAAGGTTACACAACGGTTTGTGGATCTGTGCTTGATCTGCATCACTATAGTTAAAGATGTCAGCACTTTTGAAAACATTTTATTGTTTGAAAATGGCCAACAGTTTGCATTTTTCTTTATTGTATTGCAGGTAAAAAACTTTCATATGGGATGAAGTATTCAGTGTTTGTGAGAGCCTGGTATGCTGATGGGATCTATGCTGTATTTAAAAGTCCTGGAGTAATCATTGACACAGCACCACCAAAAACAACATCAATACAAGGGGCAGCAGTAAGTCAATGCAATACTGTATTGTGGGAATTTTGTGGCAGTGGAATATATGTGAAATCATGAAATTAAATCCCATAACAAATTTCACCTTGCAAATTATAACCTCCTTATATCTGCAATTGGCTAAATATAAATAGCTACAATGTTAAAATTCACATTTGGACAAGATTGCTTTTTGTTTGTTATCTATATCTATCAAGTATTGATGCAATGCTTTCAGTGTGTCAATGTAAACAAAATACAAAATAACAGGGAAGCTTCATATAAAACTGGTTATAAATTGGTTAGTAAATATTTAAATCATACATGAGGAACAAGTCTGGAATGTCTTCTTTATGTTCATATTACCAGTGACTGAATATACTGAAAGGACAAAATAATTAGTATGGAACTGGCAGAGGGGATGGGGAGGGCAGATTTCATAGCAAATCACATAGTATTAATTTGTAGAAGGCAAGTGGGTGTTGTCATTATTCTTTTTTAATTGGACATAAATGAGTACATATGCCGGCATCTTGGATAAATGTTCAATTTTAAAACTAAAAAAGCTAACAACTTATAACTGTTCAAAACTGCAGAAGATAAAAGTAGCTTGTATGATAAGTATCATTTTGTATTGATTTTCATATTGATATGGAAAAAGTATTTATGCATTGATTTATTGATTAATCTTTCATCCCTACAAATTAATTTAGCAAACTATGCTTCAGGTCATTACATTGACACATTTACAGGAGGAACATACTATAAAACTTGGCAAACTTTGCCTGATTCTTACATTGACACATTTACAGGTGAGATACTATAAACTTGGTGAACTTGACACATTTACTATGGAACATGGCAAACTGTGCATAATCCTTTCATTGACAAATTTACAGGTGAGAGCTACTATAAAACTTGGCAAACTGTGCCTGATCCTTACACTGACACATTTACAGGTGAGAGACAAATCAACATAGAATCATACTGTATAACTATACAAATGCTTGATCTATACATTGACACATTTACAGGTGAGAGACAAATCAACATAAAACCATACTGTATACCTATGCAAATGCATGATCCTAAATTGACACCTTTACAGGTGAGAGACAAAATTACACCTTTACAGGTGAGAGACAAATTAACACAGAATCATTCTATATCTATTTGCTAAACAAATCTCATAGGAACATATTACAAATTTACAGGTGAGAGACAAATTAACACTGAATCAGACAAAGGACATTGATTTCATCAAAAAGAAGATGACTCTGTATGCAGAATGGGAGAACAAGTTTTTGTACACAACAGATAAAGTCAGTTACTTCAAGATCTATGTCAGCACCTGCCCTGGAGGTAAGTCTCCTTGACCTCAAAGACTTCAGTACTTACAACCATTAATACTTTTTTAAAAAAGATGAGGTGCAATTGTCTTAATATTCCTTGTCTGCACACAGGCTAAATTAGGAAACAGTATTTATCTGATAATAAACTTGTGCTTCATGAAGTCCACCATCCATGGTTACCACATTTTGGCAAATATCTAATTAAGATGTCTTTGATAATAACCCCACCACAATTTTATTCATAACTATATTAGTCTTTCACCCCAAATACTGTTTGAAATGCTGTAGTTGTTATTGTTGTTGTGGGTTTAAAATCATATTTCAGTGTACAGTAGGCTATACATTGTGGCCAGTGTAACTGGTTGAAGAAGAATGTGGGAAAATCTATGAAAGAAACACCAACCCATGAGAAGCTGCTGGCAAACGTTTTCACATACCCACATTAACCCACAGGTACTCGATGCAAGCTTGATGCTAAAAAACAAAACAAAAACAATAATTTTAAGGAAAAAGTCATACAGAGTGACAAAAATACCTCAGATTACCCCCATGACCCGTTCTGACATTGGACCAAGGTTCGTAACTTCCGAACACTTCGTTCCACCCATGACCCTAGATTTCCTTTTGCTATTTTCGTCTCTAATGGTATACAATCATATTCTATAGTTTGCACTGTTTAGACTGTTTATTTCATCAAAGGGAGTTACTATCAGCTGACAGTCTGGCCACTATGGTTGTAGATTGCAACGTTCATAAATTTCTCATGTGACCAATGATACAAAGGAAACTGAACCTTTTAGTGGCCATATAAACTTTTTTATATACGATTCAAGAAATAAAATCTCCAAGAACACTTTAGAATCCAAAAATAATATCTTCAAACCAGAAATTGATGAAAACAAGGTTGTGTTATTTCATATCTCGTATTATATAATGCCTATAGAATGTATATTTTATGCATGTGAATGAATATGGCAGATACATAGGGAATGAAAGAAAACATGAGACAAACTATTAATATTACTGCATTTATTCAGATATCTACACATATAATGTATGAGTAAGGTAAAGAGTTCTTGCAATGCAACATTCATTCGTATCATCTATCAGCATTACATAAGTGTTGATTATTATTACATGTACTTCCGATACCATCCAAATTAGTGTAGAGTATACCCATTTTCTTAGATTATCTATACACAGATATGTTCAAAATGTATGTCTGGATTATTTATTAGACCACTAATCATTTTACAGCCAGAGAGCAAGTTTACTGGTGGGGAAATAAAAAGTGGGCTTTTAAAGATTTTGAGATGTACCCATTGGCTAGCAAATGAATTTAATTTTCTTCAATTACACATTTAATAAACTTCAATTTAACTACTAAGCTGACAATAAAATATTGACTTTTATGTTGATATTCTGTATTTAATTTTCTACTGACAAAATAGCACATACATGTTAGGTGTGAGGCTACATTAGGTGCGGACTATGGAGCATCCTGTTTAGTAACATGTGGCTCAAGAAAATGCTGTAAGACACCTGTTTTCTTCCAAGGCAAAAAAAAACATTCTCCAACTCTAGTTAATGGAAGAATATGAAGTTTCTATGCCAGTCTAATGAAAAAAAAATTCCATTTTTTTGCTGTATTAACATTGATCCACACCAAACAAATGTCAGATAAAGAACAGAATTTTCCATGTCACAAACACCAGAATGAATTTTATTAAAAATAAAACAAAATAAATAAATTAAAAGAAATTACATAATTAGCAGATGAAATGATATGGTGTACAGGTTATATGTAATTGCAATGATGGGATGTCACATTTCACTTATAAATGGACTATTTTATTGACTAAATGAGGCATACCATCTTCATAAGGATCTGTTTACTTAATGATATCCTCTTTAGGTTACAGTAGAATTTTTGATTGCTTACAGAAAGTAGGTCCTGTTAAATATTGAGATAGGGGAATATGACCTTGTGTTTTGCTTACACAAAGTTGACCTTTTTGTAAAAGTGATCAATGAGGCATGATATTTTCATTTATCCATGTTCTTGTTGAACAAAGTTATGAACTGCTTTTAATATAAATTGTTAGCAAACTTTTCACAGAGGTTTATAATGGAACATAAATAAATTTTTGAATAATTCTTAGTTGAAAGTTCATGTAATGAATTTAAAGAAAAAATTTAAGTTATAGAAATGTATTTGACTTGGAGCAAAGAAGATAGTTTGGATACATCCACCAGTTTTAAATGGCAAGCAGATATTTCTGATAAATCCACTAATTTAAAATGGGCATTTGTTTACACATGTAAGGATCTGAATAAGACTTAAACCAGGTAGTCCATAGCTACAAAGCAAGAATGTTACCATTTTGCTGTTTATGTGTCAATTATTTCATCTACTGCAGTTAATTGTTTGCTTCATATACTTTTGTTGAGTATGATTTGTCTGAAAATGTCTTTTATAATCATTGCATTAACATACTTTGCACATAGACTTAGAAGCAGACAAGATAATTCCTAAGTGACTGGTTTTCTTTCCTCCATTTAGGTCATGATGTTCATTATGTTGATGAAAATCTTCCCCCATCTACAACCAACTTCCTCATTAGTTACACGAGGTGGAAGCCATATACAAAATATTATTCCAACATTATTGCATACAGCTATGCTGGACGGCACAGGACAGAATCCTCAGATGGATTTCTATTGGATACAGAGCCTCCGATCCCGGGAGTGGTTTATGATGGGATTGGTGAGTTAATATTCAGTGGTGGAAAAATCTCTTGCTTAGTGGAAAAATCCTTTGTTTAACAGCCTAAAATGAGTTGAAATGTCCACTGTCCACTGAGATGTTGAAATGTCCACTGACCAAGCAAATTACCTATCAACTGCCAGAATTATATTGAGAATTTAAAATAATATGGTAAATTTTATGGCAGTTTCAATAATGTTTTGAGTCTGGGTAAGTTAAAAATGTCAGGAATTTTTCCAGCCCATATTTTTGTTTGTCTGAATTCATTCCATTTTTTATGATGCAGAGAAGGCTACTATTTGAAATAGCATAGGGATGAATTTGACAGTCCCATGGTTTCAAGTGGCAAAGATCACATGAAACTTGTTGACTGGTAGAGTCAAAATGGGTATTTTAACATTTATCTGCCTCTCTATCCCAGTCTTACATTGTTCTCTTCTGCAAGTTAAATCATGATTCTGAATACATACTGAGGCCTGAAATCTTCCAGGCAATTGAACATAATTTGGTAAATGTGATATTAACCTTTTATGCCATAAGACCAAATTGTCTAGATATGCTTCATACAAACCAGACCCTTGAATTTCACTTTTAATGCATTTTCCTCATCTTGGAGTCTTAGAATTCTGCAAACATTGAAGGAGAGGGGAGCTGGTGATGGAAGCATGAATCTTTATCACTCAGCAATGGTTCTCCAAACTTCTATTTTTTGTGTCAGATCTTTTATAAATATTACTCAGAATATTCAAGATTCACAGGACGGTACCATAGTTTAATCCACAGGACCGTACCATAGTTTAATCCACAGGACTGTACTTTAGTTTAATCCACAGGACTGTACCATAGTTTAATCCACAGGACTGTACCATAGTTTATTTCACAGGACCAAACCATAGTTTATTCCACAGGACCATACCATAGTTTAATCCACAGGACCATACCATAGTTTAATCCACAGGACCATACCATAGTTTAATCCACAGGACTGTACCATAGTTTAATCCACAGGACTGTACCATAGTTTAATCCACAGGACCGTACCAATGTTTAATCCACAGGAGACAGTCAACATATTTCCAAAATTAGACATATCTCCAACAGTTGCTGTGCTTTTATGACAAAACTATTTCTGGTTTGCTCATCTGTACATTTTGTTTTAGAATCCTTAGCTATGCTTTTTCATAATGGATTAGGATATAGTGGTATCAGTACAGCAAAAATCTGCTATTAGCACAGTTCTTGTTTTGTCAGATGGTTACAGTTATTCTCAACACCCATTGGTAGAATATTTTAGGAGATGAGTGTTTGTACTTGTACAGGAGACCTAATATACCCAAGAATGTACTCCGAAGTGATGTAATCACATAGGATGATGATATTGTGCCAAAATACTTACAGTTGCTTACATGAGTTTTTAATCTTTCCATGAAATTTCTATCACACAAATTTGTTTTGCTTCAGGCATTGCTTTCTGGCCAAAGAGGACCAACCCTTCAATTCTTATATCTTAGAAACTGAGATGTAAATGAGAACAGAGTTAACTTTATAATAGACTATATTAAATGCCCATGTGCAGGAAATCATTTGAATGTAGCTTATGCACCAGACAGACAACTGCATACAGGCACTGTTGTATATACATGTATTTAGGAAGGACAAAAAAATATTGTATTTCCACTTTTTCAGGATGACTAAAATGCACCTTGCAAGCTGCTGCCATCAACATCAGTATTCCACACAACATAGCATAATAATAGGATTCACTGGTGCTACTTTTTCAGACACTTAGGTGTTGTATTATTAAAATGGACTATATAATTTATGTCATGTATACATCTTTCTCCAGCTTATATATGCATACACTGTTAGGGACCTGCTTTGTGGATTGCTTATATGAGTCACTCTTAGAATAAAGTCTTGGAAGCAACACACTTGTGTCTGTTCCAGTACGTCTCACTTGAGATAGTACATGACAAGAAACACAACATTAGGTCCCAATGGCTACAACATTAAAAACAGCTAGATGGAGTAAAGACTCTTTGTTCCTGAAATATTATTAGAATCCTATCACATTTGACTTAACATTCAGTGAAACACTAAGCTCAGACCCACTGCTATTCAATTTATTACATGCATGTACCTTGCTCAGTTCAATTTGCACAATAAAGTCTTATGATTTATAATGCATAGTGATTAATATTTTTTATCATGCTTTGTCACAGCATACACTCTAAATGTCCTTTGGGGTCCCATAGATTCATAACATTGGAAAATTAATCGATACTTACCAAGTTGAAGTTTGATGATAATTTCATTAAACTATTGATATTTTACACCTCTATATAAACAGTTCATTCTTGTTTTAACTATCATATCCCTTGTCTCAAAACTCCAAAACCAAAGATTGACATGCTAATTAAATATGGCCTAGGGCTCTAACAGGGTACTTCTTTGAATGGGTTGAGAACAGGATTGCTTTTATCTTGTGCTCTTCATAATTTAAAGTTCTCCACCATTTTTATGTAATGTTTCTTGTTCAAATTTTGAAACAAATAAATATATTATGTTTTTACCAGGTCTACATGATCTCGAATATCAGAATAACAGTCAGATTATATCAGCTCATTGGCACGGCTTCACAGATAAAGGATCTGGTATTGCATGTTACTATGTGTGTGCCACTGACATTGATACTGATCCAGATAATGGAGGAAATTGCACCCTCACAGGTTGGAGGAATAATGGAATCAAAACTCAAGTGACTTTTGACTTGTCAGGATCATTGGGAAATGGTATGTATTTTATTAAGATGTCTTCATTCAGCCAGATAGTAATTCATAATATATACATGTATAGTGAAAGTTCACAAGGAAGCACCCCTTCGAGCATAAAATAGAAAATTTGACTTTTTTGTACATTGAAAAGAAAAGTCTTTGATCAAAAATTTGACTTTTGTGTACATTAAAAAGGTCTTTGCTTAATTTAATACAAACTATTGCAATATCAATAATACTAATGGAGATTCAATATTTTAATACATAATGCAACAATGTGATAAAGTTATACATTTATACAGGGGCAATATATATTGTTCAGAGGGATGTGACTCATGTTGTACACTAACACAGGCAAGGTGAAGTAGTCACAACATATCCTTTCATTCCATTACTGTCAGTATTTCTTTGTACACTAACACAGGTGAGATGAAGTAGCCACACCATTGCCATTCATTCTAAAGCAGTCATTATTTCTTTAAAATTGCTAATCTGAAAAATCCAAATATGTAAACATTAATATATGACTAGTACAGTGTGAAAAATTTCTTCACCAAAATATGTTAATTCCTCTACAAGTTGTGATAAACATTGATGCTATAATGTCAAAATCCTTTGTAAAAGAGTGATGCAAAAAATTGATTTTGTCAAGAAATCCTTGGTTGTCCATTATAGTTTCCTGTTATGTCTCAAATAAATATCCATTATTGTATCTAGTTACTGTCCAAAATATTCATTATAGTATCTATTTACTGTCCAGAATATCCATTATTGTATCTAGTTACTGTCCAGAAAGAATATCCATTATGGTGTCCAGTTACTATCCAGAATTATAGATTACTGCATTTGTATGGTAAAATATTAACAAGTTTTTCGGATTGTTATACTGCATGACCTTGGGAATACGACATACATTTAGTTACCTTGTTTCTTGTAGTGTATTTTTGTTTATTTTTTTAAGTCATGGGTAGAAAAAGAAATGAG
Organism: Potamilus streckersoni; assembly: GCA_016746295.1. NCBI lineage: Eukaryota > Metazoa > Mollusca > Bivalvia > Unionida > Unionidae > Potamilus > Potamilus streckersoni. Next base: position 7,973,789 of record JAEAOA010001897.1, on the reverse strand, counting down.
CATATAATAAAAATGTTACTGAATTTGTATGGGAAAATATGAACCCATTTTGTCAGATGGATATACTGCACTCCCAAAGTTGTGCAATATAGCCATCTGAAAAATTCATTCATATTTTCCCATACAAATGCAGTAACCTATAATTACTGTCCAGAATATCCATTATAGTATCTAGTTACTGTCCAGAATATCCATTACTGTACAGTATTAGTTAATGTCCAGAATATCCATTGTAGTATCTAGTTACTGTCCAGAATATCCATTGTAGTATCTAGTTACTGTCCAGAATATCCATTGTAGTATCTAGTTACTCTCCTATCCATTATAATATCTAGTTACTGTCCAGAATATTCATTATAATATCTAGTTATTGTCCAGAATATCCATTGTAGTATCTAGTTAGTGTCCAGAATATCCATTGTAGTATCTAATTACTGTCCAGAGTATACATTATAATATCTAGTTACTGTCCAGAATATCCATTGTAGTATCTAGTTACTGTCCAGAATATCCATTGTAGTATCTAGTTACTGTCCAGAATATCCATTGTAGTATCTAGATACTGTCCAGAATATCTATTGTAGTATCTAGTTACTATCCAGAATATCAATAACTGTCCAGAATATCCAATTTAGTATCTCATTACTGTCCATAATATCCATTATTGAATCTAGTTACTGTCCAGAATATCCATTGTAGTATCTAATTACTGTCCAGAGTATACATTATAATATCTAGTTACTGTCCAGAATATCCATTGTAGTATCTAGTTACTGTCCAGAATATCCATTGTAGTATATAGTTACTGTCCAGAATATCCATTGTAGTATATAGTTACTGTTCAGAATATCCATTGTAGTATCTAGTTACTGTCCAGAATATCCATTGTAGTATCTAGTTACTGTTTAGAATATACATTTTTATTGACAGATTCGAGAAATATTGCATTGATTATGGTAAAAGCTATGATGTTCTTTACTCTCCTAATGCTAGACTGTATTTTATTCTTCCACTTCTAATGCAAGACTAATTTATTATTCCACTTCAAATGTAAGACTGTATTTTATTCCTTCACTTCTAATCCAAGACCGTATTTTAATTCTTTCACCTTTAACACAAGACTGTATTTTAGTTCTTCCACTTTTAATGAAAGACCATTTAATTCTTCCACTTCTAATGCAAAACTCTATTTTATTATTTCACTTCTAACACGAGACTGTATTTTAATTCTTCCACCTCTAATGCAGGACTAATTTTAATTATTTGACTGTTGGCAGGAGTGAATTTATGCCTATGCTTAGTCATTTTTATCTGAAGATCCCTACATCATCTTCCTGTTTGTCTATCTGTTTATCTCTTGCCTGACTCCATTTGTTTGTTTGTTTCTCATATTATCATTTTCCCTAACATGTTTATCTGTTGTTTTTATTCCATCCTTAAGAACTTGAACTCTGCCAAAAATGTTGTTGGCACATATGCTATAATCCTTGTTTGTTCATCTGTGTTCTTAGTTATGTTTTGTGTTTAGTGGGACATTTGTGTTCCATGAACACATTTGTAGTGCTGTTGGTTGGTTCTAAGGGCAGTTTAACCAATTATTGGCTCTACTGAGGAAATGGGAACAAAGTGCCTTTCATAAGGACACACCAAGGCAGACATCAGTGGATATTTAACCCATAACCCAAAGATTATGAGTCGGATTCTTTACCACAGTTTCCTTTGATCCAAAGAAAAATGGCTTTGGTACAATAAATTTATACTTTGTAGTTCCTAATAAAACTTTATGGATGGCTTCCATTTTGGCTAAAAAAGAAAAATATATTTTGGGGTCTAAAATCAAAGGTCAAAATCAGGGGCAATCTGATTAGAAAATAATGGTTTCTGAGCCACAAAGATTAGATCCACACTGCATATCTTGACATAATATCAAGGTAATTTATACACAGTGGTTAATAGTTTTCAGCTGTACCTTACTGTTGTCTAAACAGAGAGCTATTGAACACAGGGCAGACTGGTGCTCATCATATTTTTCTTTACTTTTTGTATTCAGACTTTTTCAACTGCAATTTGGGGCATACATATTTGCAAATGCAAATAAAATAAATAGCAGTAGTTTGCATTTGACATAAAGACTGAATTAGAGCATAGATTGAAGATTTTGGACATAGAAATTAGTGAAGCAGTTGGAGTTTACAAGATAGGTCACTTACAGCCTATCTTTTTCTTACCTTTAAGTCTAGTGGTATATGCATGCTTAGTGTGCAGTAGGTTCTTTATTTTACTTATCCTCTGCAACAGCTATAGTTGAATTCTTTCTTGCTGCATTTGGTTTTGTGACTAACTTTTAGGACGTAGTAACACTGGTGATGTGTGATTGTGTGAAAAGGTTTTTGACCACCTTGAGTGTGTTGTCTGTGTTGTTTGAGAGCTAGGAAAGTCTGGTGGGGAAAAATGTTCATGTGCAAAGTCACCACAAGGCAAGCCTGAAGATCACACGTAGTAACACTGACATGTAGTAACACTGGTGATGTGCGATTGTGTGAAAAGGTTTTTGACCACCTTGAGTGTGTTGTCTGTTTAGTTTGAGAGCTAGGGAAGTCTGGTGGGAAAAAATGTTCATGTGCAAAGTCACCACAAGGCAAGCCATGGTGGCTTTGACCTTGTCTTGCACTAACCCTTGTCCCTCTGTCTTGCCATCCATTCTGTACATTCTGTACATTCATTCAACTGTGCATTCTGTACATTCATTCAGCTGTGCATTCAGTACATTCATACAACTGTACATTCATTCAGATGTACATTCTGTACATTCATTCAACCGTGCATTATGTTCATTCATCTGTACATTCTGTACATTCATTCAACTGTGCATTCTGTACATTCATTCAACTGTATATTCTGTACATTCATTCAATTGCGCATTCTGTACATTTATTTAACTGCATTCTGTTCATTTATTCACATGTACATTCTGTACATTCATTCAACTGACAAATCTTTTGTTTTATATTTACATCACATTTAAGTTATTATGTTAGGGCATCCATGTTCTATGAACATATTTCTAATTTTTATGCTATTTCAGGTGCAAAATTGAAGTTCCTTGTGTATGCTGTGGATTTCAGTGGCTATTCTTCAGCCATAGTTCAGTCTGATGGTGTTCTTGTCGACAAAGAACCTCCATATCCTGAAAATAAACACAGCTTTGGAGACAATCTTGTCAGAAATCCATCTTTTGAATTGGGTAGTGATGCAGATAAAGTCAGTTACAATAGCACTGTAGAGAGACAGTGTGGAACACAAGTACTACAGGACTGGAATATTGCTGATCTACACATAAAGTCAAGTTGTGGAATTGTTTTTTTCTCCAACAACAGCATTGCACAACAAGGGCACTCTTTTGTACAAATCCGTGGAAGTGGAATCATCCAGAATTTGACTAGGTTACTTGTTGGTGAAAAATACAGAGTTTCTTTCTATGCCAGTCATTTACCTTTGGACACCATTTTTGTTTCCAACAGGGAAGGGTTTGTAAAATTTGGTGATGTTGCTTATGTTTTTCTGTTGTACACAAAGCCAAGTAGAAAAGATGTAAAGTCATCGAGCTCTGACAATTCTGATTTGTACTGGCAGTACTATGTGTATTATTTTACGGCAATATCAAATACTGTCATGCTTCAGTTTGGCAGCTATGATGATACAACAGGATTTGCCTTGGACCAAGTTCAAGTCCAACAGAACTATTTGTCGGAACTTGATGCGAGCTCAACAGCAAATGCAGTAAAAGTGCAGACTGTATTTATTCATGACTGGGCTTCAGTTCATGCTTATTGGAGTTTTGTGGATCTTGAGAGTCCAATTGTGGATTATTCTTGGGCTGTAGGTAGGTAAATGTGGATTATTTCTTGGGTTGTAGGTATGTAAATGTGGATTACTCTTAGGCTGTAGGTAGGTAAATGTGGATTATTCTTAAGCTGTACATTGGTAACTGCTTGTTTTAATTGTTGTATCAGCAATGGGATGGCTTATTGATAATTAGCAATTTAAAATCATTTAAGAATTTGTTAATTTTTAATTGGCATTTAAATTAGCATGGGGACTGGGTCAGATTATGGCACACTTTCTCTGGAAATACAGAATTTTTGTTCCTTGGAATAACCCAGGAAATATTTGCTTACTTAAAACATAGTTTTCCTCAAAAGTTGAAATATTAATACTCCGGTTTTGATCATTTTTATGGAATATGGGTGCAGAAAATATTCCTGTGTTGACTTAAGCCAGTTAGAAACTGAGTGTGGTCTTTCAGAGGCTGGTTGACAACTGTAATGGAAAACTAATGAATTATTTCCATAATGTAATTTTTCACTGACCCTTGTGATTAACCACACCAAATTAAACTTTACTGGATCTTTGGTAATTGTAGAAATGCCCCTTAAAAGCCCATATTCTTTGTTTGGTCAGTGTCTCAAATTCTGTTGCTGTGTGGGCTTGAAACTTGACATGTGCATACATCTTGTGAATTACTACTAACACCATAATACCAGAAATTAGATTGTTGTGACCAATATCTAACTCTTAACTTGTTATCATCATCTGCCAACAACAATCATTACTTGAGCTTAAAGTGTTCCTTCCCATTCCAGACTGTCAGTCCATCTGTCTTGAGTTTCATTTCTGCTAAATTGAAACCTATTTTAGCAATGAAGCTTGCATGGATTGAAACCTAGTTTGGTTCTGAAGCTTGAATGGATTAAACCTATTAATTATGGGGTTTGCATTGAAATTTAGTTATGAGGCTTGCATGGATTGACAACTATTTTTGTTACATAGATTGCATGGATTGAAACCTGATTTAGTTCTGAGGCTTGTATGGATTGAAACCTATTTTAGTTAAGTAGCTTGTATGGATTAAAACCTAATTTAGTTACGAGGTTTCCATGGATTGAAAACTAATTTAGTTCTAAGGTTTTATGTTAAGAAGACCTAGGTTAAGTTTTCTTATTACATAGAATTTTGCAAAACCTTTTATGTTGAACATAGCTTTCTTGCATGTGCAATCAATTATTGTGGGGATTTGTGTTGCATGATTTCAACACTTTGTAGTTGTAAACAGTATTGTCTAGCAATCGTGGAACTTCTTTTCAGCAAGCAGAGTGTCAGTCCCTTCTAGGGCCTCTTGTTAATTAAAACTTTGCCTTGATCTGAGCTTTCATCAACTGTACCACACTGTTGGGGCATATGTTGTATAGACACATTTGTACCACACTATTGGGGCATATGCTGTATAGACACAATTGTACCACACTATTGGGGCATATGTTGTATAGACACATTTGTACCACACTATTGGGGCATATGCTGTATAGACACATTTGTGCCACAATGTTGGGGCATATGTTGTATAGACACATTTGTACCACACTATTGGGGCATATGTTGTATAGACACATTTGTACCACACTATTGGGGCATATGTTGTATAGACACATTTGAACAATACTATTGGGGCATATGCTGTATAGACACATTTGTACCACACTATTGGGGCATATGTTGTATAGACACATTTGTACCACACTATTTTGGCATATGCTGTATAGACACAATTGTGCCACACTATTGGGGCATATGTTGTATAGACACATTTGTACCACACTATTGGGGCATGGGCATATGTTGTATAGACACATTTGTACCACACTATTGGGGCATATCTTGTATAGACACATTTGTACCACACTGTTGGGGCATATATTGTATAGACACATTTGTACCACACTGTTGGGGCATATGTTGTATAGACACATTTGTACCACACTATTTTGGCATATGCTGCATAGACACTTTTTTACCAAACTATTGGGGCATATGTTGTATAGACACATTTGTACCACACTATTGGGGCATATTTTGCATAGACACATTTGTACCACAATGTTGGGGCATATTTTGTATAGGCACATTTGTACCACACTGTTGGGGCATATGTTGTATAGACACATTTGTACCACACTATTGGGGCATATGTTGTATAGATACATTTGTACCACACTATTGGGGCATATGTTGTATAGACACATTTTTACCACTATATAGGGCATATGCTGTATAGACACATTTGTACCACACTATTGGGGCATATGTTGTTTAGACAATTTGTACTATACTATTGGGGCATATGTTGTATAGACACATTTCTAGTTGCATATTGGGATGTTTTAGTCTGAGTCTTGAACCAGAAAGGCACTCTAAATGTAAATATCATTAAAGACATCTGCACCATTATGCAAATTCACATTAAAACAAATAACGTCTTAACTGAATTTGGAGTGCTAGGATATGTTCACTACAGCTACTTGACATGTTCAGTATCTTTCAGGTTACTCCCCCTATGGCACACATCTCCAGGACTACACATCAGTTGGCATAGAAACACACAGCAGCAGTAAAGATCTCCATCTGGTGCACAACACCTACATTTATGTCAGTGTTTTAGCAACTAATGCTGTGGAATTGACCTCCAAGGTGACCTCTGATCCCATCATGATTGACCTCACACCACCAGTTTTCAGCTTTGTTCATGATGGTTCAAGTGTGTGTGAGTACATGATATAGTTGTAAGGTTTACTTGAATTAATCAAGCTGTCACAGTGTGTGAATTGTCTAAGTCTGCTCTTGGTTACTTCAGTGTTTGTATATATATATATATATATATATATATATATATATATATATGCATGTTGAAGTGGTTTCCCAAGCAACAGTATGTGGCTTCCATACCAACCAGATAGAAAAGTTATTGTCACAGATATTATCAGTTATAAATGAAAAGTATTCCTATGCAGCAGTCATGTGTTTGGGTATGTATACAATATCAAATATTTTTTTAAGATACATAACTTGATTCGGTAGGAGGATTGCTCATTTGCATAACAAAAAGCCTGATTCCTTATAAAAGATTTCAGGAGTCATATCAGAAAGAGGGAACTAGCAGAGATCTTTTGCAGAACATTTTATTAGGAAATCCCAAGCTGGTTACATTCTTGAAAGGAAATCTGAGATGTACAGGTCAGTCTCTTAAAAGTAAGAACACTAAAGATTGAGGACATGGTGAAGCCTTAGGGTTGCTTAATTCTCAGGTTTCAGTGTGTTATTCCAGTCATCCATCTGTCTGCCTATCACGTTGCCCAGTATTTATTCCAGTCATCCATCTGTCTGCCTATCATGTTGCCCAGTATTTGTTCCAGTCATCCATCTGTCTGCCTATCATGTTGCCAAGTATTTGTTCCAGTCATCCATCTGACTGGCTGTCATGTTGCCCAGTATTTATTCCAGTCATACATCTGTCTGCCTATCATGTTGCCAAGTGTTTGTTCCAGTCATCCATCTGTCTGCCTATCATGTTGCCCAGTATTTGTTCCAGTCATCCATCTGACTGGCTGTCACGTTGCCCAGTATTTGTTCCAGTCATCCATCTGTCTATCATGTTGCCCAGTATTTGTTCCAGTCATCCATCTGACTGGCTGTCACATTGCCCAGTATTTATTCCAGTCATCCATCTGTCTGCCTATCATGTTGCCAAGTGTTTGTTCCAGTCATCCATCTGACTGGCTGTCATGTTGCCCAGTATTTGTTCCAGTCATCCATCTGTCTGCCTATCATGTTGCCAAGTTTGTTCCAGTCATCCATCTGTCTGCCTATCATGTTGCCCAGTATTTGTTCCAGTCATCCATCTGACTGGCTGTCACGTTGCCCAGTATTTGTTCCAGTCATCCATCTGACTGGCTGTCATGTTGCCCAGTATTTGTTCCAGTCATCCATCTGTCTGCCTATCATGTTGCACAGTATTTGTTCCAGTCATCCATCTGACTGGCTGTCGGTCTGCCCCTTATTTGTTCCATTAATCTTTTTGTCTGTCTATCAATCTGTCCAATATTGTTTCCAGTTATAACAATAACTATTACAAAACAAAACAATTTATAATTTATGTGTAAGTTTACCTAAATATTCAGAAGTTCTAGTTGGTATGTAATGACCCTTGTATGATCCCTAACTCATAATTGTAGACTTGAAAGTTATAGAAAGATAATAATACTTAAAGACTTGACTCAAACTTATCAGTGATCTGTTTTTCAGATGAGGACAAGGACGTGCAGTCAGAGAATGTCATTCGTGTTGTTTGGAATGTGGATGATAAAGAGTCAGGACTAGATTTATGTGAATGGGCCATAGGTAAGTCAGGGTTTGACATGTATTAAATGGGCCATAGGTATGTCAGGGTTTGACATGTATTAAATGGGCCCATAATCCAGGGCTACCAGAATGTTAACTCAGTGCTACCATATGTTGAATTTAAGGGGCCTAAAATTCAGGAGCTACCAGGGATATCATGTTGAATCCAGGGAAATCTGGGCTATCATATGTTGAATTCAAGGGACCCATGGCTACATGTTGATTTCAGGAAGCCTTGTTGGTTTCTGCATGTTATTCACTGTTCTGCATTGTTTTAAAGAAATTTGTAAAGGAAAATAACTGTATTTTCATAACAAAGTAAAAGAAAATTATTCAAGCTTACAATATCATATTGAGCCTCATTGCTTTCAATTTCATATCAAGGTCTCAATTCTTTAAATTTCATATTAGAGTCTCAAAACTTACCATTTTATATTACAGGTCTTAGTGTTTTCAAAATTCATATTGAAGTCTTAGTGCTTTCATATGCAATTTAAAGTCTTAAAAATTTAATTTCATACTAAAAAGTCTGTTTTCAAATTCATATTAAAGTCTCAGTGTTTTCTATTTCATATTAAATTTCAAAGCTTACAGTTTCATATTAAAATCTCAAAGTTTACCATTTCAAGAAAAAAGTTGCAAATTTAAGTTTCATATTAAAGTCTCAAAATTTACAATTTCATATTAAAGTCTCAGAACTTACAATTTCATATTAAAGTTTCAAAGCTTACAGTTTTATATTAAAGTTTCAAAGCTTACAATTTCACATTAAAGACTCAAAGATTTTTCACAAGGTTGCCTAATTTAAGATGGGCTGTCTGCTTCCTCATGTATTGAATGATGATAATTTGGTCCTCCTCTACCCTCTTTCTTAGAAAATAGGTTTTGTATTGTTTGTTTCTTATGAGACAGCACACACCAGTAGATTTTTGATTGCCAAGACAGTTAGAATAATGTGGGAAAGAACTGTGCTGAGTCACATAATAAGAAAAATTAAATAAAGAACTAATCAAACATTTAGAGTTATGTCCCCTGTTTCTACAACTTGCTCAGTCATCTTGGTAGCCCAGCTCATTCAGGAAATCAGCTGTTGTTCTTAAATTTATTGTTTGATATAGCAAAATAATGTCATCTTGAATTTCGGCACTTTTCCAGTAAAATATACTTGGACCAGGAGAAGACACTTTAAAATTTTAGAAGTCAGTCACCCATAGATACTGTTTAAGATTTTGTATGATATTTATTTCAACTTAAGAGTAATTAGAGAATCCCAGGAGATATATCTTAAATTTGCCTTCCCCGTGTGCCATATATGTTGGCACCTTGCCGACTTCCAGACTTGGTTATTCAGCTTAGGTTTTGATTCATTTCAGGAACCAGTCCAGGTGGCATCGACATCCAGGCTTACATTACAACTGAAGATAAAACATCTGGAAAAGTGCAGTTACTATATACTCTTATAAATCGAAAAACTCTTTACTCGACCATTCATTGTTATAATAAAGCTGGACTCCATTCCTTCAAGTCCTCGGATGGGTTGCTGATTATCACAACACCACCAAATACAGAATCAGTGGTCCTGGCTTTGGTTCCACAGTCTGTTACAGAGTACACAGCAATGGACCGCTATCAGAGTAACAACACAAATATCAGGTTGAAGTGGACTGGGTTTGAGGATATCATTCCCATTAATAGATATGAGGTAACAAACTTATATGCACTGGAATTTTTTTAAAGTTTTTTTACTTGACCAGACTTGATTTTTCATTATTATGTAAACAACTAAAATACATAGCTAAAATATTCTCTCTGTGAATAAGGATCATTATTAATGTGTGTGTGATTTAGATTTTTAATATAGATTTAATGATTTTTTAGTTTTATCACTACAGTGTCTGTATTGTGGCAGTTTACTGAGAAGTCTAGCATCGGACATTATGCTGCAGACATTTAACATGTTCCACCCAGTCACATTGTACTGAAACTAGGCCATCCAGACCTAACATTTAATGCTGAACACCAACCAATACAGCTGTTAGTACCATTTTTATAAGTCTTTGGTATGACTTGGCTGGATTTTGAACCGGCGACTTCCCACATCCAAAGTGGATGCTCTAACCAATAGGCCACCAGAGCAGTGGGATCATTTTAATAGAAATAAATATATTTATTTAGATCTGGGTATAGGTTATTGGAATTCCCCTACCATTTCACCCAGTATACCTCTAGTCCAGGTTATATATTACAATTTTAGTAACAGAGTTTCTAATAATAACTAACATTTTACTTTTCAAATGTTAATAACTTTCTTGAAGGTTATTTTTCATTATGTAATGTTTCTGTAGAAAATGTTAATCGTGGCATGAGTTCAGGTGGAGGGCTAAGGTACATCATGAGAGAAATTGGTTAGAAAAGATACATTATTGGGGGGAATTGGTAAGAAAATGTACATTATAGGGGAAACTGGTTAGAAAAAGGTACATGATTGGGGGAATTGGTAAGAAAATGTACATTATGGGGGAATTGGTTAGAAAAGGTATGTTATGGGGAGTGAATTGGTAAGAAAAGGTACATTATGGGGGAAATTGGTTAGAAAGGTACATTATGGTGGAATTGGTAAGAAAAGGTACATTATGGGGGAAATTAGTTAGAAAAGGTACATTGTGGGGGGGAATTGGTTAGAAAATGTACATTATGGGGGGAATTGGTAAGAAAGTTTCTCTGATTTTCACTCTATTTATTTCTATAAAAGATATCGGTCAATCCAGTCGTATAAATGTAAATAAAACTGTATATGGCGGCTGACCCAGATTACAATGCCATGGGGGAACAACTCTATATTATCGCAGTATTTACCTAAATTATGTATGGTAGCACGCACAATTTATAACAAACACAAATTTCAACTTGGTGATAAGATATAACGTCCATGCTTGCATTGGCTGAAAATTTTCACCAAAATAAAAGATTTAATGACCAAATTTAATACACTAATGTCAGTTAAGTTGAAATCCATGATAAGTACAGTAGTAAAAAATTTGTATCACTTTGTCTGATTTGAGTGCAATGTGGGCTGAGAAATCTATATATGAATAAATAATTTATTAATAATATTGTTATTGAAATATTACTAATTTTAAAAGTAGTTTAACTATTAGTGCTTTCCTATTTATGTTGGATAAGTAGGCTCATTAGCAATTTTGGTCCATAATGTATACCATAAAATCAAATTGCAACCTTGACCTTGTAATGACATGTATGTCACTATCAGGATATGACCTATAATCATCAAACATCAGATGATACACTGAATAAATTTCATAATCAAATCCAATGCAGGTATAGCAAGTTTGACTGGAAGTTTGTTTTCAGTGATCAACGTAATTGTATGCCCTTTACAAAAAAAAAGATGTTCATTCTCTTTTTTGTAAACTTATAATAAAAAAATTGACATTTTAGAGGAAACTGCACTATAAGATATTTGTGTCTTTATTGGCTACATCTTTACATACATAACCGCTAAACGATGCATGTCCAAAATTAATCAGAAAATTACATTTGCCGTGATAATATAGAGCTTGCGATAATATAGCGTTGGACTATATTGATAATGCACATATGAACTTTTTCCATTTGGAAGTCGGGAAACCTATTATGGTCTGAAATTTTAAACCAAAATTCCAGACTTTCCTTTGGCACTTTTAAATTCTTATCTTTCTATGGCCACATGAATTGTGCATGACAAAATTCACAACATTATCCAATTTGACAGAAATGGCAGGCCCAGTGCAATCCTTGAGTCTATATAACTGTGACATATCAGTTACAGTATGCACTGCTGATTAGAATTCAAACTACATCATTTGAGTCAGGAGTCCAGTATGTTAACCACTTGCCATTATGGTACCTGCCTCCTTTAGTGGTGGCCTAAAATTAGGAAATTAAGAAGAAAAAAATCAATATTCACCATTTAATCTACATTTTCCAAATGAAAACACATTAGTTAATTTGAATGTCTTTACATGATTTTCTTTTATAGGTGAAATTGAAGGGAGAGAATGTGGACCTTTCCTCTCTTATCATTGGTCAGCCCCAGGGGTCCTACACATACATGGAATTGCAAAAGCTAAACCTTCTTGAGGGAAAATACACGGCCATTGTGACTGGGATCAATCTTGTTGATAGTCAAAGCAGTGGAGTGAACATCACATTTACAGTGGCAACAAATACTCCAAAAAAAGGTAATAACAGAACAGGACTTACAGTTTAGGTAGCAGTAAGACCATACCTTGAAAGTTGACCAACACTAAACAGAAATGGTCTCCAAAGACAGCTGGTCACTTGAAAGAGGTCATCATAATTGGGAATAACAATTATGAATGGTAATAATTTGCTAAATTAATTATCAATGAACACAGAACAAACACAAAGTGGTATGTATAATCAATACAGAGTGCAAAATATAAATGCCAAAGCAATAATTCATAATAAAAAAGACACTGACTTGTACAGTTACATCAGATTCTGTGCCATATGCAAGCCTTCAGCAATGTAGACTTCTGCTGGTACAGCATTTTCTCCAAGTGGTTTTGTCACTGGTTCATTTGCTGTCTTATTTTCAATCAGAATTGGAGGATATGTTGATTTCCGCTTGGTGGATTCAGCTACTGATAGATGACTGTTAAATGAGGACATCGTTGATTTGTTCTGCACATCTATGAAGTATCTCTTCTTTATTAGTGAGGAACATGGCATTGTCTGCACTCAGTATGGACAATGATGATAACTGTCCCATAGATTGTCTTCAAAGTTCTTCATGTCATTTATGTCAGCATAGCACTGAATCTCATCTGCCTTGTTGGTCAGCCATGAGTCTTACAATGGACTGTCTAGAAGATGAAGCTTACTGTCTAAAGTCCGAAAATACATCCCCGTTGGTTTGTACCCCCCTACCAATTTCAATAACTAAAAAGTTTAATGTGATAAAAAGTGCACAGAACTAAGTCAATTCAATCATTGATTTATAATTTCTAACCTGTCACCAGAATGGCACTAGTACTTGCATCCCCTTGCACCTTTCATGCATAACAGACTTTCCATACTAACATGGTGCCATATTCTGTACACTACAGAGTAGTTTATTTCCATCCGATAACATAATGATGAAATTGATCCTTTTCGGTAACTGCCAGATAATTTTATAAATTGCAATAACTTTGACTTTGGAATTATATTCCTTTGCGCACGTGAACATATTAATGAATTAGCTTGTTAAATCTACATGAAAGGCAAATTTTTTGTCATTCTTTTCCTTTGCTTGATTCGACATTGTAAATATCGGAAGCAGATGACATATCTTTGTACATATTTAGTTGCGCATGTGCCCGCTTGCTGAAAATGGACTGTTCCAGAAACTGGAAATGGTTCTCAAGCATGTCAGTTTATTGCAGTGAAAACTTTTTGTTAAGCATGAAATGCGCAGGTGATGATGGTGTTATGGCAATTCTTCTCACATTCAGGTTAGAAAATATAAATCAATGAATGAATTGACTATTTACTTGCACTTTTTATCAAATTAAATGTTTTCAGTATTGAAATCGGTAGGGGGTATAAACCAACGGGGATATATTTTCGGACTATAGTGTTCATTTATGACATTCACTGTGATTATTAAGATCACCATCTCATGATCAATGATGACATTCATTGTGATTATTAGGATCACTGTCTAGTGATAATTGATAACATTCATTGTGATTATTAGGATCACTGTCTATTGATCATTGATGACATCTAATGTCATTTTTAGGATCACTCTCTAGTGATCATTAATATTGCAATTATTAGGGGTATTTTGTAATCACTAATTACATTACTTGTGATTAAGATCACTGTCTAGTGATCATTGTTGACATTTATTATTATTAAGATCACTGTCTAGTGATCAATAATGAAATTATTTTGTTTATTAACATCACTCTACTGATCACTGACACTTTAGTTATCTCTAGTGACATTCATTATGATTATTAAAATTACTGTCTAGTCATCACTGTTGACATTGGTTCTGATTATTAGGATCACTGTCTAGTCATCACTGTTGACATTGGTTCTGATTATTAGGATCACTATCTAGTCCTCATTGATGACATTCATTGTGATTTTTAGGACTACTATCTTGTGATCATAAATGACATTAAGATCACTCTCTAGTGATCACTGTTGACATTCATTATGGTTATTAAGACCACTACCTTGTGATCACTGTTAACATTCATTCTGATTATATTACTTCAGGCTCTCAACAGTTTTCTGGTCCCATTTCTTCCCTATATATAAAGTATAAAAATCAAAAAGTAAAATTTAGAAAGATTACTTAAAAATCTTGTACAGGGATCCAAAGATCATTTTACTTGTTCCAGTGGACATTGCATGCTGGAATATAAAGAATTCTGGTAGAAATGTACTCTAAACTGTTTGATCATGCACACAGACTAGAACACTCCACATTTTATTTTTGACCTTTTGATTCATCAATCATGCAACTGAACATCTCACTCCTATGCATCTTTTCAGTTTTTCTGTCCCATTATAGGGACTGGGCCTAAGTGGCAATTATTGGTTTCTCTGTACACTAGCATGAAAATTTCTGTTTTATCTCAGAGTCTGGAAGCATAATTTTAATCAGTTTAGTGAAATGGTAATCCATGTTAATTAGAAAATTGTACTCTACCACAAAATTTGCAAGCAAAATTTCTGCTGGTGCTCATTATCTATTGTTGATCATATCTAAGCATTGTTGAACTTGTAATATTTTGAAGTTGGTGTTCTTAGCATTGGCAGAAAGTGTACATTTTGGGGATTGTGACATCAACTGAGCAGAAAATATAAGAGCTGTTTTGAAAGATTCCTCTGTAAGAATCTTGCATAATAGAATAACAATTAAACAAGAAAAAAAATCAAAATTCTTAGCCAATTTTTTTGGGGGGAGATTTGTCTCTCCATTTCATTACCCTTTCCTCAGTGGTCAAGCAGGTTTCATTAATACAGAATAAAAAGACATTTTCTGAACAATTAAATTAATTCTAGGTGACTTACTTGAACCAAATGGGGTAAATAAGAAGGCTGTTGATTTAGGCTCAAAATGTCACATGTCATAGTCATTGAAAGAACAATAATAGTGTCAGCATATTAACAGTAGTTCAGCATCACAGATGACTTGTTCCAATCATTGTGGATGATGTGGGACAGGCATATAATATGCCAGTCATGGTAATTATACAGGTATTTTTCTGATTTCAGCTGCAGGCATTGATATCAACATTCAATGGGACAAAATTGCTAGAACCATTATGCTGTCCTGGCCTGGCCTTTTCAGCTCTAATATTCCACTCCACTATGAGGTCTCAGCTGGTTTCAACAATGCAGAATTAGGACAGTGGATCAGCACATCCATGACACAGTACACCTTCACATATGCTGATAATAAAATCACAGCCAGTCTTATGTATGGAATTGTCCGTTCAGTGGACAGTGCTGGACTGTATTCCACAGCATCAAAATATGTGAATGTTTAAAAGGATTATATTATTACATGATATGTAAATGATTAGAAGAATGTTATTATTACTTAAAGTTGGCTTTGTATTATCCTAGGGTGTTTTTCATGATCAGATTTGGATATTTTGTTACTACCAAATTCTTCACAATCAGCGTTAAATGTTAGTGTCTGCTCAGCATAAAGTCGAGCCATGTTCAACATAACGGAAGTGGGATACCATTCTCATGCAGTCAAACTTTGACTTGTTAGTTTCAAATGTAATCAGTTTATAAATTACAATTAACTTTTGAATATGTTTATTACAGTTGTAATTATTAATTTTTGGATATTGGTTAAGATAACTAACTGTTCTTTTGATTTTATTTGGTTGATAGATAGATAAAATACTTTTTAAGATATTCAAGTATTTAATAAAAATGCATATATAAAAAACACCTATAAAAAAAAACTAAAAGATTTTCTTGAAAATACCTTCTAAGCTTTAAAACAAGCTTTATTTACAACAGTTATTTATAAATGTTTTCCAATTTGCATTAAGAGGCAAGCTTTTATGAATATCACTATTAAAAAATTGACACTATTATGTAGGTCATTATTCCAAATAGACACTAATATGTATGCCATTATTCCAAATAGACACTAATATGTATGTCATTGTTCCAAATAAACACTAATATGTACATCATCATTATAAAAATAGACACAATATGTATGTCATTATTCCAAATAGAAATTAATATGTATGTCATTATTCCAAATAAACACTAACAATAATGTGCATCATTATTATAAAAATTTACACTAATATGTACGTCATTATTCCATATATAGACACAATATGTTCATCATTATTCCAAATAGACACTAATATATTTGTCATTATTCCAAATAGACACTAATATGTATGTCATTATTCCAAATAGACCCTAATATATACGCCATTATTATAAAAATAGACACTAATATGTATGTCATTATTCCAAATGGACACTTCTATGTATGTCGTTATTCCAAAGAGACACTAATATGTATGTCATTATTCCAAATAGACACTAATATGTATGTCATTATTCCAAATAGACACTAATATGAATGTCATTTTTCCAAATGGACACTTATATGTATGTTGTTATTCCAAAGAGACACTAATATGTATGTCATTATTCCAAATAGACACTAATATGTATGTCATTATTCCAAATGGACACTAATATGTACATCATTATTATTTCAAATAAACACTAATATGTACGTCATAATTATAAAAATAGACTTTAATATGTATGTCATTATTCCAAATAGACACTAATATGTATGTCATTATTCCAAATAGACACTAATATGTATGTCATTATACCAAATGGATGCTAATATATTGTTCTCACTATTGATGTTTTTAGAATAGAAAACATCGTTTCTTAATAGTTAAGCAAAGGTTACAATACAGTTATTTACAAACATTGTAACAGCACTGGTCCGTGTTTTTTTTCTTTCAAACATCTTCAGATTTTGTGGACAAGACAACTGTGTGGATAGAGACAAAAATCTCATTAAGCAAGAGCTACATGAAGTAGAAAAATTAAACATGTTCTGCATGCAGATTACCTGATTAGATTAGATTTCAGACGACAACCAAAGTTTTCTTTTTTTTGTATGCAGTTGTTTTACTTTTAGGGTTCAGACTTTTTAGATAAAAGTTTTGTTAGCATCATTAATAAAAACCATCTGAGGTAGACAAATGTTGACCTCATTTGATTTTCAGATCAGTACAGCAAAAATCTAATTAATCAAAAATTTCATGAGACAGACAGATACAATTTTATATGCATATTTATGTACTTATTTTAATTATTTGATTTTCATTCCATTATGGAAGCATTTAGAATCTCTCACATTCTTAATTTTAGGGGTAATTTTTGGATACAAGTTTAGGTATTTGTTGCATGTCTGTATAGCCAGTATAATGCAAATTACCTATAAACCATTTCTGTCATTTCAGTAACTGCTGGTGTTGATTGTATCTGCTACTATTTAGTAACTACTGTATTGTTTGAATCTTTGACTATTTGGGAGGAAAATTGTATCCATTTTGGGCCGTCTTTTCTTATGAATGTTTTTGATAATTAGGAAATTTTTACGTTTGGGAGAAAAAAATCTTAGAAATTTAGAAAATATTTGTTTTGTTTCTCTTGGATTGATTTCTTTTCCAGATATTTGCTTGTTTACTTCTATATTTTGTAAATGGCCATTACTCAGTAGGAGTTACCTTATTATATTTCTGTAATATCTTCTACAAGTATTTTAATATTTTAGCATTTTGATAAGGATCTCTTACTTAGTTTTCATTGTAAATTATATCATATTTTAAACTGTTTGAAAAGGTTAGATTAGAAAATTGTATTTTTTATACAGCTTATGATGCTTTGTTGTTAATTGGTCCTAGCACTTGTTCTGCATTTTCAAAATAAAATTTTCGTGTGGAATTGTGTCTTGTTTCTAATGAAATGGCCCTGTCACCAAAACATGGTAGTACAATGATTGCCACTCTTGTCAGACCACCCGTTCTGCAGTTCAAATGCAGCATGTTGTTTTTAGGTAAGATATCCTTTAAGTGAGAGATTTAATTTGAGAGATGGGTTTGTCACTATATTTTTACCTTTTGAGCTTATAAATTGAATCCATATGGATATTGTCGATACCACATGTTATTTCTTATGCAGGGACAAAACATGGTATACTTAAATGTCATTGCTAGGTCTGACATATACTACAGTAGGACTTCAGAGTCAAGGTCACAGGTCAATATTGTAAATTTTCCATCACCTTATATATATATATATATATATATATATATATAATTTTTAGTCCCATTTATGCATTATCTTTCTATATTTCTAATCAAAGCTGTCAATTATTGCACTTTTACATCTTTAATATAATTAAAATCTCAATATTTGTAACCCTTTTGTTTATATTTCCTTTTGGTCAAAAATATTATTTTAATGTTTTCCATCAGTATTTGCTTTACTGTCTGTTAACTAACTTATTCAACTCTGTCTATTACCTTGTTCAACTTTGACTTTACCATCTATTAACTTGTTCAACTCTGTCTTGGCTTGTTTTGTGCATCTTTTCTATTTCAATTGATAATTCATTTTTGAGAGTTGCTTAATCATAATCGTATACTTTTTATATTCCTGTTGTTTTCATAAATCTGATCATACTTTTACTGACATTTATCTTATTTTTATCTAAATTTTTGTTATTCATGTTACGTCATTTCTGTGCAAATGCCATCATGTTTCAGTGTTATCAGTTATCTTTTCTTCTAATTTTACCACATCATTTTAATATTGTTTTCAAAGCTTTGTTTTGTTGTATTTCTTAATTAGGCCTTTAAATGATCTAATTCTGTAAAGTACATGTAATATGGCCTTTTTGGTGATTTCATTATGGTTTCCATGTCAGCCTCAACATACATCTATCTCAGAGTTTATCCTTTGTTCATTAGGATCCAATTATCATTGAATATCACTTCATTTTCTCCTTTCAAGTTTGCAATACCTGTTTGGCATCAGACAGAGTATGCAGTCATTGCTTAAACAATTTGTGTGCATCTAAAATCTGTTTCTTGTTTTACTCAATATTTTTTGTATCTCTTAATTGTACTGGTCATGTTTGACAAGCTCTGTTTCACATTTATTCAAGTATTATCAACTTGTTGTCTGAATATTTCTCTATCTGTCAATTTATTTTTTTCTAAACTTTTATGTATTTAGTCATCAACACATTTTTTTACAAAATCTTTTCTTGTTATATCAGATTTTACTATCAGTTCTGCTAAATTTGTAATATAGTTGTTCAAGTTCATATCATTGTTGGTGTTCAAGTTCAAATCATTGTGTTTAAGTTCCAATCATTGTTGGTGTCAAATTCAAATCCTTGTTGGTGTTCAAGTTCCAATCATTGTTGATGTCAAATTCAAATTATTGTTAATGTTTAAGTTAAAATCATTGATGTTCAAGTTCAAATCATTGTTGGTGTTTAAGTTCCAATCATTGATGGTGTCAAATTCAAATCCTTGTTGGTGTTCATGTTCCAGTCATTGTTGGTGTTAAATTCAAATCATTGTTGTTGTTCAAGTTCCAATCATTGCTGATGTTCAAATTCAAAACTGTTGGTGTTCAAGTTAAAATCATTGTTGGTGTTTAAGTTCCAATCATTGTTGGTGTTCAAGTTCCAATCATTGTTGGAGTCAAATTCAGATTGTTGGTGTTCCAGTTGAAATAATTGTTGGTGTTCAATTAAAAATCGTTGTTGGTGTCAAATTCAAATTATTGGTGTTTAAGTTGAAATTGTTCAATTAAAAATCATTGTTGGTGTTCAAGTTCAAATCCATGTTGGTGTTCAAGTTCAAACCATTGTTAGTGACTGAACTAACAAAGGGTTTTATCATCATTAGGATTTAAAAATATCATTTGAACCTCTTAAGAATAGTTGTTTATTTAGAAACAATAATGAGTTTAGTACTATGCATGAGCTTCACAATTAAAGTGGAAACAATAAGTTGTATTTTTGCTGTTAAAATAGTGTTACTCTTTTCTTCTTTATATTTAATACTAATACTTAAACTGTTTATAATAGTTCATTGTAATTCTTTATATGGACAAACAAAATTGTATTAAATTAAATACTAAGAGATACATTTCAAATAAGTGATTACTCTCCAATACTTTATTAAGACGTTGAAGATTCTGCCCATATGCTGTATAAGTAATTGTGTGGTTTGGTTGATAAATAAAAAAATAAGATTTTAAACTCAGAAACCCACAAACTTCTCTGCTTGGGCTTTTTTTATTCTTGTGAACGTTTCCAGTGTTGTTTTTCATGTCAATTATGTGTGGATCTTTTACCTTCAGTGAAGTTATCTTGGGTGAATTATGAACCATAGAATGTTTGTAGGTTATACCTCTCAGAGCTATCATTTACTTTGTAAAGAAAGGACAATTTTAATAAATGCTTATTCAAGTATGTTTAAAGTTAATAGAGTTTACTTCCAAGTTATTCATGTTTTCTTTAATGTTAAACTTAAAATTATTTTAATTATGACATATACTTTTAGTGATACAAAATTTATTCTAAAGACATAATACATTAATAATTGAAACAAAAATGTTTTGGATGTGACCAACTTAAATATTCAAATGAGATCAACAAAAACGATTATGGCAAAATTTGTATGAATCACCAGTTGTACAACTCACAGTAACCAGCTAGAGGTGTCATCTACAGAGATTGTGGCATACTGAATCATTTTGCAAAAATGTGTAGATTTAAAACTGCACAATATATGGAACAGTGACCAGGCATTTGATTATAACAGGAATGGTAACAGCACATGTCATACACATTATGATAAGGAATTTTACATAGAAGCTGTAAGGCATCCATCTCTCTCATCTCTAGACCGTCCATTTGTCCAGTTATGTATTGGACCTTAACAAACCCCATACAAATTAAAAATATATACCAGGTCACAAGTAAACATTTTTCCACTAGTGTTAAACAAAACACTCAATATTAAAGACTCCATAATACCCACAACAGTGTCGTACACAGGGGATTTGATTTCAGTAGTGGACAAGATGATGCTCTCCTGCTCACACCATGGCAAAACTGTAAAAGCATACTTTTACATTGCATATAGTCAGGCAGCAGGTCTCATTAGCCTTCAAACTTAACAAATTGACTTAGTCCATATGACTTACGCTATTGATAATGAGTCTGGCTTAGATAAATCAGCTGTTACAAGTATGTACAGTGACCTATCCCCGGTAATAGGTCTGTTTCCCTGTCAGTGCAAGCTGCATCTTAAACCCGATGTAGTACCAGTAGTAAACCCCCTGCGAAGGGTACCAGTATCATTAACATAAAAGCTTAAAGAAGAACTCATAAGAATGGAGGAGTGCAAAATTATTGAAAGGGTTACAGAACCCACCGATTGGGTCAACTCCCTTGTAATAGCAGAGAAACTGAAATCAGGTAAATTGTGTATTTGCCTGGACCCAAAGGCGTTAAACGATTCAATCCTTATACACCTACCTCCTATGCTGAAAATGAATGATGTCACAACTAAACTAACCCATGCTAAGTATTTCAGCATGTTAGATTGTACACACACATTCAGACAGTACCAATACCTTAGGTAACATTTTGAGATAAAAATTTTACAAGACACATTTCAAAAGAAAATGGATGAACATTTTCAGGGCTTACCAAATGTTGCATATATAGTCGACAACAAATTGGTTTCGGATTCTCTCACAACAAACATGACATGTTGACAAGTGTACATAAACGTGCATGTTCAAAAGGTATGCATCTCAACCCAGCCAAATACGTAATAGGCGTTATACGAAGTATCTTTCTTTGGCCATACAATAAGCTCGTCAGGTTAAAAATCCGATCAAAACAAGGTTGAGGATATTCTTAAACTTAATGCTCCAGAAAACGGGTCCAAATTAGAAAAGCTATTAGGAAAGGTAAACTTTCTAAATTCGCACCACATTTAGCAGAAGATACATGCCCTTTAATGCACCCTCTTGAAGAAAGATATGGACTTTTTCTGGGAATAACCTCAGAAGAAGGCATTTCAAGAAGTCACGGATATATTCACATGACACCCTGTGTTGTTTTAATTTGACTCGACCAAACCATTAACGCTTGACATAGATGTTTCCATATATGAGATTTGGGCACATCTTATGTAAGACAGTCACCCCATAGCATTCACATCCAAAAGCCTAACACAAAATCAATTGGCTGTAAAACATTTTTATCAACTGGTTTTTGCTAGTCCAGTTAGGGTGCACTCAGATCAAAAACCGATTGAGTCGATCATGAGGAAGCCCCTTTTAGCAGCAACTCCTTCAACGCATGAAGTTGCAGTTTCAACAGTACAATATTGAAGTGAATCATGTACGAGGGAAAATTTACCCATTAGTGATTATTTATCAAGACAATCACTTCCGGACACATACTACCCAAGATTGATCGAAGGACTCGACCTTTACCTACATACAATCAAACAACAGTTGTTTGTTACAGATCGATGGTTGTAATATCTAAATATAATATCTGTTATCAAAGTTGACCTACAAATGCAAACTTTAATGAAGACTATAACTCAAGGATGGCCTAGTTCTTGCGTTGACTGAGCTTGAGTTCTAGAATCATAAGGATTAGCTGTCTGTAGATGACTTAATTTTCAGAGGTCAAAAGTTAATTGTACCAAAGGTCTCCTGCAGGAGATGATACGAGCTATGCACATGGGTCATCTGGGAGTAAACAAGACATTAGAACACGTGAAAGATAGCATCTTTTGGCCAGGCATGTCCAAAGAAATTACAATGTGTTAAAATTCTCACTCACCACTACTCCAATGCTAAAGAACCTTTAATCTCACATGACATCCCACAAAGGCCATGTCAAAAATTGGTACTGACCTTTCCTCTGATGTGTGTAATAAAAACAATGTAAGAGTTAGGTGGTGTAAGTAAATCATTGATAATTTCCAATAAAAATACTAACCGTGGAATCTCACGCAACTAAACTGGCTAGACAGCAATTAGAAGCAATTAAAAAATGTCTTCCAGTAAGTGATTCTGTCAAGCAAAAACTACAGGATCGACAGGAATCACTTGCAGACTTCACAGAGGTGAAGAACAATTACTTAAACCAGTTACAAAGACTGTCAAGGATCTTCCCACGTTAGAGCAAACTGCTAAAGCAACTGGAAAAATAGCAGAAAGAACTAAAGAAACAAAAGATTTTAAGAGATTTTTCAGGTGACATAGCTGATATTCAACCACAAAGGCAAGAAATACTTTATAATACTGACCAGCTGGTTTCTGAAGTAGCTGATATAAAGGATCCTATACAAGTAGCAGAACCAGAACAAGCAAAAGTCACAACTGAAGTGAATGATAAATTTACCAAAGAAAGTATTGCCTTTATATAAAAATAAAAAATTGACAACGTGGAAGAATTATCTGTGTTTGCCATGCTTAGTTTCGAACAGAGAGAAAGAGTTATGAAACCCCAGTAAGATGATTTTATTGTAGGTTGTGAAAACTGGTACAAATGGATATCTCGCATACACTACGGAGTTGATCAGGCCCAAAGTAGTGGTACAAAATATACCGCATAAATAGTTTGTAAGGTTACAACCACAAATACAACAACCAGGCAAAATATATATTTGTCAGAGATTGTTTACAGGCGATATCATGGACCTTAAAATTTATCGGTCCCTCGTTGATGAAATCATTGATGATTATCGCAGTGATTCAGGGTATGCAATTAGATCAGTGACAAGAAAATAAGATGATCATACATAATGCTCAACGTGAACCTGTAATGGTCAGGGTGATAAATTCACTATTACCAACATATACAGTAATCTACAGATATGGACACGGCGAAGTTGTTCAAGGTCTGTTCAGAAGAATAGCCTCAAAGCAATACCGATTGCACAGCAGCTGTGAATGAAAGCTATTGACATTCTTCGTGATAAAGGTATTGGTGTTGTTGGTGATGATGCAGGTAAAGCAATTAAGGACAGGCTAGTATCATTAATACGTCAGCGGTCCGATCTCAGCCAGTAAAATTACCCAGCACCGATGTTATGCCTGCAAATGTTAGTCAAATAATAAATCAAGCTGCAAATCAAAAACTAGCTGAGTTGACTGGTGTATCCCTGTCATAAAAAGAAAAATATATAACTGCTAGTCTCATAGCAGGTAGTGAATTTAGTGTTAGACGATAGCAAGTATAATAAAATGTTCAAGCGTGTATCTGATCCCGCATTCGACATGGATTCATCAGTCCTCGAAAATGAATCCGAATGTGATTATCAACATTATTTGTATGATGCACGAGTGCCAAATCAGTGTGGGCGAATTGAGCTGAAAGTTCAGGATACAAGCAGATATTTTTTACCCACTGAAGCATTTATTGAAGTAGAAAGAAGTGAAATTCTAAAAACAAATGATACTGAATATGGAGCTGATGTTAGAGTGGGTTTTGTTAATAATTGCATTATGGCGTTGTTCAACAAGTATATCAAACATTGAATCATGCCTGGAAAACGTTGACATAGCCACGACACTATTGGGTCTCTCAAGATTTCCCAATGGTTATTTAAAATCAGCAGGTCTGTCAATGACGTTTATGAAGGACAATGCTGACCACATTGACAACATACAGTATAATATAAGATGACCAAGAAATTTCGCCAACAACGCTGACGCTGATGTGTTGCCGGTGGTTCATGGTGCTAGCACAGAATTCAACTTAGAATTCGCAGCACGTCGATCATTGCTGAAGGGTGGAAGGAAAAGAGTGTCATGTGCAATTCCACTGTCTCATATTTTTGGATATTGCAGAAATGTCAGAAGGGTTAGTTTCAGAGTCAAGCATGCAGTTGTAAGTGTAAGAAAGGCTAGGACGATGATGCAATCTGGCGCCATATCGATGATGCAGCTAAAGTAAAAATGACAAAACATTCATTGTGGATGTCAACAATGATACCATCACTCGCTGAAATTAACGGCTGTTCTCTTTCATGGATTCAGGTGGTAAATCAACATTATCATGATTAAGGATAACCACAGATAGTGTTTAAAATATCACTAATGGTTTATTCACATGGCACATAGCATCACAGCAAGGTGTCTCTGCACCGCGACATATATTTGTTGCTTTCCAAGATATTGCTAGAGTAAACTCACAAACACACTGTATAATGATATTTAACAAACTTGATATTACTGAAATCTCACTTAGAATAAATGGACATGAAGAACCATACGAAGATATATTATTGAATTTTGATAACAATCATGTAGCACGTGCATATCATCGTTAAAGACATTCATGGGACGTGATCAAAATGTTGATTGTGATCTACAAATATCACAACTATATTTTACAACGCTGTCTGACTTATTGCTTTTCGCTGAAACACCTGGATTTATTTAGACAATATGTTGTTGATATACACTTGTGAGATAGTGTGGCAAGATGAGCTATTGCTAATTACAGAGCAATATATGTTATACTCTCAGACAAAACAGTGCTACTTGAAGTTGTTGGTGGACGAATGAGAGTCTTTGATGCCCCAGAGGAAAACGTAATTAAATCGCTCATGACATTATCATGTCATATCATCATGTTAATGCTACTCTGACTCCTGGTCAGATTACAAAGCTGCAATCAGCATGAAAGAAGAGGTCTGGAATAAAAACATTACTGAAATCAGCACATATCACAAGCGATCCAAAGGGTCCAAATAAACTAAGACTGACAGAACGTAAGCTCAGACACTTTAATGACGCCAAACGATCAGCGACTGGTGTTAGACTTAATCTTTCTGCGGATGACATTAAAGGCATTGCCAAGAAGAGTGGTGTATTTTCACTTCAGTCTTAGCTATACCAGCTTTGATAGCCGCCGAATCCCTAACTGTTGCAAAAGCAGTTGTACTTGGTGCTGTTGGAACTGCTGCTTGGATATCATTAAAGAAAGCAACCGGTCACTGAATAAAGACTTCAAAAAATGGTCGATCCAGGGGGAAAGGTGTAAGATTACCAGGAACCCCTCATTCGTGGTACGGTCAAGCCGCAAGTGGCTCAGGTCTGAGACTGCCACGGACACTTTGATAAACATGCTTCCCATGTCTAATTTTGATTTTCTTGATGCTGCTACGAAATTAAACATCAATTATGTGATCAATTACCAAAACAACCAAACAATGTTAAAACCGGTATCATTAATCTCGATGGAAGTTCTGTTTTGGGTACTCATTGGGTTGCATATGTGATTGGTCCACATGGAGTTGTTTATTTTGATTCGCATGGACTGGCACCACAGAACGAATTTTTAAAAGATGTCGGTAGACTTTTAAGCACTCCCGTCTGGTATTCAACATTACCAACACAGTCAATAATTAATCCTTTAGTCGTGGTCGTGAAGTACTCGCTGTGCTCGACGCTGTGTCAAGGTCTCTAACACCACCTCTTAAAGTCTTGCACGAGTATAAAAGTGGTCGTTTAAACACTGTAATATACAATGGTAGGCTTTTTTATTTACGGAAAATGTGCTCGAGACAAGCATCAGGTTAACTTATCCAAATATGCAACCCTAGACGGGATCAAGAATGAGTTCTATAATTGTTTGAGTCTCTTAAATGTGGACCAAGATGACGTTGTTTTTCAGAATAAACAAAGACGTTTAAAGATGAGCGATATCCTGTTGACAGATATTATTTTGCGGGTTTCAGAGGATACAGAAAATAACTTGGCTGTATTTAATAAAAACGGTAAAAATTAATAACTTAGATGAATCAATTCTAACACTCATGGGAGAAATTACTGGTTGAATAAGAAGAATTGGAGATATTATGTATGGCGATCTCAACATGAGCAGAAATACAATTATTAATGTAAGAAAACCAAACTCAGACGATGACATGGCAACAAAAAATACGTGGATACGATCAGAACTGAGATCAGTAAATATGTTGCTAAAACTGGCGATATAATGACTGGTTCTCTCAATATTGCTAATAAATGAGAACCAGAATCAAACAATGACGCTGCAACGAAGAAATGCGTTGTCAATAGCAACATCCTGATGATGACTTCGCTAATGCCAATCAATGATAGAATGACCATATTTAGATCTGAATATGCTAATCATGTAACTACGTTTGCACATTTTCGGAAAAACAAAAATAAAACCATTAATGATTGGGGGGGGGCATCAAGCAGTCATCGATATTAAGCTCTCTGAAATCAAAACTGTTACTGACTACATCAAAGAGATTACAGATTGTACATTTCCTGTACATGCAGTAGCATCTGAATCAACAATATGGATACCACTCAAAAACTCCATTAAATATACCGCTAAGGTTACCGGCATATACAGATACTCAGTACTCGGCGATACAACATTTACAATTAACAGATTCTCTAGATCTGTGTTAATAATATTGGAGCAAAATGACTAGGAAACAATCGTGGTGGAATCCGAAGAAAAAACTTAAGCGTGTTGTACTACTGGTGTGTTGAATTCATCTCCAGTATGCCACCTCCTATTACATACACAATGAACCAATCGAATGACGTTTAATGTTCTAGGAATGAGTGTGTTTGTGGCATACCCAACTGAAAAATATCATTAATGAATGCAAAGTAAACCAAAAAATAAATACTGCAGACGTATCGTTGTTACTGACATAATTGTATTCTCCTCTTTCGTGACAATAATTAAAACAGTAACAGTCATCGGTGTATTATCAGCCACATAGTTGATAACACCAGTAATAAGAATTGGTGTTTCAGTTATAACCGGCGTTGCTGGTATTCATATCATCGCAAAAGAATAACCACTTGCTCGGCTGATAAATTACACGAATATTAAACATTGCTATCAGTGGAAACACGCGCATACGCCAAATTATCATCGTTGATATCGGGTCTCCGCAATGGAGCAATATCGGTTCAGGAATTCGAAGAAATGGTTATAATTTACTATGAAGCAACTGGAAATCCAAACTCTGCCATCCTCTACAAGGACACTGTCTTGGTCAAAATACAATGATTTAGATCTCCCATGATTTAAATAACAATGTCGCAAACTCAAACACTGAGATTGCTAAAACAGATTGTAGCTAATATAATACCATCAACAACCACGATGATATCAGCAAGCTCAACCAAGCCTGAGTTTGACATCAGCTTTCCAATGGCGATTCAAGCCGAGGAAATAGCAATAGCACAACTGCGTTTGTATCACAGCTAACCAAATATTAGATCAAAATCATTCAGTATGTTGCAAGCAAAAAAATTCATTGGTATTTGCTTATAGAAATAAACCCGATGAAACTTCCGATTGGCAAGTTCTTGGCATACCTACGGGTAGTTATCAAATCGAAAATATTAATGACGAACTCCAGCGAAGAATCAAATCTATCACAGGAAATGTCGCTATCACGGTTCATGAGCCAACGTTATGAGCCGCTATAGAAATATCTACGCCAGATTATGCCGTCGATAAATATCAATCGTCCATCTGACTTGTACTAGGATGACCGGAAGTATAACCACCAACACCTTCAACACCACCGAGTCCACAACGATCTGATAATACCTCAGACTAGAAAATATCCTTTAAACTTCCAGAATATCGAAAAAACTTCCCTGGGCATATACTGATGAAAAAGATAATTTAATTGCGGCTGATCGTACAAGTCTTTCTAAACTAACAAACACTGTATATTCCAGTTAGATACTTTTGGGGTTGTCCGAAAATTAAAACCACACAATTTTCCGACAAAAAAATATTATAGACGCCCTCGACTATAGTCAAAACGCAAATCCATTACCAGTGACGTTGTCACCGCTTTCACTTTTACAACTTTCAATTTGCTTACAATCGTACAAAAATTTTTCTCAACTGTCTTACACACGCACTCACGGTCTTTTTTGTTTCGCATTCGCGAGACAGTTCTGATCTAATTTTTCAATCGCCTGTGCGAGTAGAACGAATTGTTCAACTTGTTTATCATCTACACAAGCTAGTGATTGTGTCATTGCCTGTCAAATTAATTTAGAAAACCTGTAATCGAATGCTAGTGTATATCTTTCTACACAAATGTTTTTTTTCTTTCTAGGATCAAGTTAATCGGAATGTTGTATACCATAAGTCATAAAATTTTTGAATTACAGAAATAATCACTTCAATACTTTCGTGTTTCATTATATAATAAATATATGTTTAAATAATATAAATATTTGCTTTCCTAACTTTTGAGGAATGCACGAACGGCCCAATATAAATATTATTTACAGTATTATATACAACGTGATTCTATTTTACAGCACAATACACATATTATATACATTATTACATAATACTTAATTCTAACGGACAGCACAACATGCAGTCTTAATTCTACGGAAGGCACAATACACATACTTTTTTAGTATCATATTTACCATACATACATACATACATACATACATACATACATACATACATACATATATATATATATATATATATATATATATATATATATATATATATATATATATATATATATATATATATATATATATATATATATATAAGCTATTTACAGCATTGTATACGATACGTCTAAAGCTTTTTATGGCACCATCAGGAGCCTTCTCTTCATTCAACAGATTTATGCTGATAACTGAAAATTCATGTACACCTCTCCCCAAAATCAACCCAGGGGAGTGCAAAATAGCACCCACCACTTTGTTGAAGGTTGGAAGGTGTTCATGAACTTAATGTTATCATCATATTTTTTGCTGAATTTGGAGCTTTGTGGCAGACCCCTCTTATAAATGGGGCCACAATTATTATAGTCACCAATATCTAGAAATCCAGACATAGCTCATGAAAGGGGCGCGTTTTGTTTGTTTTTCTTTGTTTTCTTAACAATTTTCCCTGACAAAGTTGGTAAAGTTCAAGTTAAAAAAACACCGAAAAACAAAACATAATTTATTTGTAAGTGCAAGTAGCTAGAAAATTCAAGCGAGGCTACTGTTTAATCTTTCCACTGGATGAATCTTTGCTTGTCGGAGTTGTCTCCCTTGAAACGTCGTGTGGTGTGCAATATTTAAATATTATTCGATTTTTGTATTTCTTTGAAAATGTTGAGGTTGCTATATTATTTGCGACACGTACAGCAACCGGCATATAAAAAATAGTTGCCAGCTGTGTATATCGATGGAATTATTGTCTTTTCCCGTCTCTACATTCACAGATGAAACTGATCTTGCACTCTTATTATTAATACCGCTATGTCCACACATAGAATTCTGACTCTGTAATGACACGAAAGTTTTTCAGAGAATTATCAAGTGTGTTGTTGTTATTATGATCAATCACAAGTCCATATTTTATCCGACCATTATAACACTCATCAATTTGCGACAGTGACAATTTTTTTTACCAACACCAAACATCAGATAACCAGCATTAGTGACAAAACTGTTTTTTTTTTGTCGACAGTTTCTGATGATACCATCATGCGATGCCTCGCAATTTTGAGGGATAGGATGTGTTTCGAATTCTCCTTGTTCCATTTTTATAGTGTATATTATTTGTCTAAATTATTATTTATTACTGGAAAAAGTATCCTGCTGACCTGTCACTATCGACGACAAGGACATTGTCATTGTCACGAAAATCTATCACATTTCACACACTTTCATATGAGTGCACAATTTTTATTCATCGTGATTATTGTTTTTAATCCACTGGTGGGAATGAGTGTTCTGCATCGAACACAATATAAGTTGATATCATTATCATATTTCTACGACATGGATATCATTGATTTCTTAGCGATCAAATATGCATGCTCCGGTGGGGTGATTATCCTGGTTTCCTTGCAATGAGACGTCTTCGCACTATACCGTTACATAACACACCATCATTGCTGCAACAGGTGGCACGTATGGCATCAGTACACAATTAATAAAATCCGGTTCAGTACCCACGAATGTAGTTCCAGTCTAGTTGTAGATTACTTTTTCCTGTCTCCGTTTGGTGGTGATACAAGAGGTGGATTTTGGCATTCTTGGTAAGGATTTAAAGGCAATTATTTATTCTTTAAAATGGGAGCTTATGGCGTGGTTGTCTGTGTGTATTTCGGCGACAGTGCACTTTGAGTAATAAGGTCATGGTGATGATCCGGAAGTGAAATCTGTGTTCCGTTGCATGGTGTTTTGTTTACAATTTAGCCTCTCAAAAAATGCATGTCAAGCCTTGACAAGAACTTTACCGTAAAGTCATCTTTGAAGATATTTTAGATTAAGATATGATTTGTATTGATTGTCACAGTGGAAAATTCAGCTCTGAGAAACAAATGTAGAGACTATATAGTAAAATTAATTGTGTTCTATGGCCGTATGTATACCCAACAAGCGGAATCACGTGAACCAAAACTAATACGCTAGACGGCACTACAAAGCCCGCTAATATTAAAGTGACTGTCACTAGTGTCCAATATAAACAAAATACGATATTATTCGGAATGTCACTAGTGTCAAAGATAACAAAATACGATATTATTCGGACTGCCACTAGTGTCCAAGATAAACACAATACGATATTATTCGGACTCTTGCTAAAGTTAGAAATTGGTGTTATCATCTTAAACTAATTGTAATTTATTATTTTATCTAAGTAATTTTTTAAAATCTCAACTTAATACATTTCAGCACTATTTAAAAAATCTCATTAAAAATGCATATCAGCATCATGTTTTAACTAAACACGAATGCATAAACGCTTAATTTTGTAAACAACATGAATGTGTATCAACATCGTGTTTTTATCTCAACATGAATGCATTTCAGCATCATTGTTTTCACTAAACATTAACATATAAAAGCATCATTTTTTAACAACATGAATGCATATCAACATCGTGTTTTAAACTAAACATGAATGCATATCGGCATCATTTTTTAAACTCACGAATAAATATCAGCATAATTTTCATCTCAGCACAAATACATATCAGCATCATTTTTTCTCGGCATGAATACATATCAGCATAATATTCATCTCAGCATGAATACATATCAGCATAATTTTCATCTCAGTATGAATACATATCAGCATAATTTTCATCTCAGTATGAATACATATCAGCATAATTTTCATCTCAGTATGAATACATATCAGCATAATTTTCATCTCAGTATGAATACATATCAGCATAATTTTCATCTCAGCATGAATACATATCAGCATAATTTTCATCTCAGTATGAATACATATCAGCATAATTTTCATCTCAGTATGAATACATATCAGCATAATTTTCATCTCAGTATGAATACATATCAGCATAATTTTCATCTCAGTATGAATACATATCAGCATAATTTTCATCTCAGCATGAATACATATCAGCATAATTTTCATCTCAGTATGAATACATATCAGCATGAATACATATCAGCATAATTTTCATCTCAGTATGAATACATATCAGCATATTTTTTTAATCTTCATAATGCATATCAACATTAATCAATAACAGTTTCATTCTATCATAATATTTTTTCAACCAGTTGTAAGAGAACTTTTACATCAACTGTTTGGGTAGCTCGAATAATATGAATAAATATTAAATCGGTTTGGATAGTTAAATTTCAACAATATAACCGATAACAGGAATAGAATTACTCAAAGAATACAAATCTTTAATCAGTTGGGATAGTTCCAACAGTATAAATCAACCGTTTATTGATTTTTTTATAGTTCCAATAATGTAAATAAATTGTTAGTTTGCTTGGATAGCTTTAACAATATAAATCAAACGTTAATCAGTTTGGATAGCACCAACAAAATGAATCGACTGTTAATCGAATTGGTTATTGTAATTTTGTTGTTGTTGTTGTTTCAGACTGACAGTCAGAAGTCATCATCAGTGTCTGTCTAGCAAATTATAATTACAATGTATACGATAGCTTTAGTTATGTTGTTGTCATTTTGTACCCTTCTAGCTATTTGGGGCGGGCTCTACAAATATGAACTTCCGAGATAGAGAAAGGTGTAAGTTAAAGTTGTTTAAATTTGTATCATACACAATAGAAATAATGTTGGCATACCTCTATGTGACTCTCATGTACTGTGACTGAAATTTCTTTGTTTATTGTACTTTGGAAATTGTACGTGATCTAAGCACACAGCTAACCCAAATCAACGCTCCCATGTGCTCAAATACTCACCTTGAATTAGTCTTAAGTACAATATCTGTAGGAGAGATAAAAATATGGAAAATTACTTTTTGATACCAGACAATACCAGCTTCTAAAATTGCAGTGAATGAATTACCAAATATATAAAATGTAAAAAGTTATCGCTAGTTTCTAACATGTTTTCCATTGAAGTACCGAAAGTGAAAATGACAAAGCGGGGCTAGCAGTTTGTTTCTCGGGGACACATCTGAAGTATGGCCAAGCTGTTTAATCTACAACCCATAATACACCAACCATTCTTACACAAAAATAGAGTGAAATAAAAGTTTATGGGTATTTTTATGCATTAATGTCTTTTCTCAAATATCTACGATAAGTGTTTTTTGTAAGGTATTAAAACTTATAGCTAGCTGTTTGATAGAATTCCCCATGACTCAAAAGAGATATACAAATCTAATTGCTCAATTGACTGCTATTTCTTATCTTTCTCGCATGGACCCGTGAAATATGTCATTCTTGCTGAGTAAAATATATTTCTCGTCGTTGATCTGTATGATTGGGATATTTTGTAATTTAAACTACATTCATTATAAATTGAATCTCTATATTTTCTCAAAAGTGATTGATGTCTCCCGCTTTTTTAAAGTTATTTTTCTTACATATTAACATCGATTTGATGAATAGCATGTTTTTAGTTTTCCTATATTGTACAGTTGGCATTTTTGGTGGTAATTCTTTTCATACTAGTCTTGCGAGTTTGCCCAACTCATCATACTTTAATTCCATACTGCTGTAAACTATTGTTTTTTTGGGGGGTGATGGGTGGTTGGTGGGGTATCGCAGTTAATTAATTTAAGTTAAATATATAACTCTGATGGAGCTTTCTGGCTGCTTTTTTTTCTAAGAATCGAGCCGTATATAGAATTCTAATTTTACTTCGGCTATGCATTCCCTTGGCCTTTAACTTGTGTCTGGTTCATCAATTATAGCAGGTTTTTCTTGCATTTATTTATGTATAAATATATTCAATATGTTATTCACTATTTGCAAGTGTATTAAAATTCAACCTTAGACTTTTATCATGAAATTTGCATAAATTCATATGCAACTTTTTGGTCTGTCAATCACTAGATGAAGATATACCCTATCTCAATGTGTACCTAACAACCCCTAGGGAATGGATTCGTCGTTTTCCTCGTTTATTACGCTGAATCAGGGGAGTTGTCACCTTGGCTTCTTTTGTCAATTCAGCTGGGATGTCGATGAGTCACTTCAGGAATCACGGTACTAATTCAGTTCCCATAGTAAACCTATGCAAACGCCATGATATTAAAAATTCAATAACTTAACATTTTTGAGTGCTCATGACCAGAATTATATTTATCAGTACAGATGAAACCTGTAAGTCAGCTTCTGTGCAGAGGAAAGGATATGAGCCGTGGCATTTTCTGTACTTGCATGCGTTTGAAACATGTGGTTTCAATTCCACACCAAAGAGTCAGGTGCTAATTTTAGTAATGAGTGTTCCAAATTCAAGACTATTAAAGAATTGAAATTCCATCAATAAAACAGTGTCTCTATTTTTATCCACTTTCAACATGGATAAGGTCTCAAAAAATTATTTTTCCCAAAACATGCCTTACATTATTAACCAATCCTGGTCAGCCAAAACCCGTATATACTCTATTTAATGTTTACCCATTTCTATGCTGGTTTCTATTTATCAATACAATTAGTATCGTGTGTCCTTCAATTGCATCGTAAAATTTAAGCCAAACTACAGTATTCACATAGAAAAGACTCGTAGCCTCGGAAATAATTCAACTTTTAGGAATAGTGAAACCTCTCCAGAGTTTTAAGGTGCGGAATAGTTTGACATACAAAAACAAGAAATCGAAATTAACCAAATATATTGCCATTTGTATAGGTTTGAAAGATATGTCACGATCCAGAAATGGAGGAAAAAATATTTGGTTTTCCATTTCAAAGCACTTCTTATATGCTAAGGTCATGTGACGGAATAGGAAGGAGCCTATAAATATGAGTGTAAGACAGTACACTGACAGGTAGCTGTCAGAGAAGCAAAGTACGGGATTCTAAGTAGAAACGAATTTCGGCCACATCCAATCAAAAACTATAATCTATAAATAAATTTTAAAAAATTGCTTAACCGATATTAACTTTAACACCCAAAATTGAATCATGTTGTTATGAGAAATGTGAAATATATTTATTACATGATTGCCATTGAATTGAAATACTTTATAATTATTATTTATAATTCTTTATAAAGCCGCTGATAGAACAATGATCAAGTACACTTGTCCTAAAATAATTTTCTTATTGAGGTCACGCTACTCTGTTAGAGTGTGTTACAGTGAACTTAATAAATTTATCTGTTAATATACACAGGAATATAATAATACAATTAATTTCACCATGCTATGGTGTATTACAACATTATCTTTTGGCACTTAGCTCTATAGCATCAGAAATTGACAATGTTGTGGTAGACACTGTTTAGTAAAAGTCATTATACGAGATTGTAAAGTATGTTCTATCTCACCTTTTTATTTATAAAAAAAAAATTATTTTAAAGTCCTGAACTCTGGTCTTTTCGATGTTTAACACAAGCGGCGGTGATGCAATATATATGTAATATAGGTATGTATGTATATAT